>JAAEAF010003082.1:0-81378 GCA_011037195.1 Triatoma infestans | reverse complement strand
CATTTCTTTCTACAGCTTAGTATATATACGTAGGTTGAACAAGGCTGTGTGCGGTTGAGCTAGTGTATATCTTGTTCGTTGTCAACTTGCCGCTTTATAAATTCGTTCACCTTGCCTAGAGAGTATTTGGCTCGAGGTCAGCCACATTGGTTTTACTATGTTATTTCTTTGAAAGAAATATCTCAGTTTTAGACTTTTTTTTTTGTTTCTAATATTTGAATTATTGTTTCATTCATTGCCTAGAATGAGCCTTTCAAATATTGAGTCATAAATTTTTTATTTTCTTCCAAATATAGGTGCTTGTTTAGAAGATACAAAAAATCCTGAGTTTTATTAAACATTCAGTACTGTGTTCGATACTTTATTATTATTATTTGTCTTTGGGGAGGGAAACCGTACGCTATCCAAAGCCTCACTGGGCCCATATAGCTACCGATGAAAAACTACAAACCGGGTATAGAACAAGTATCCAGACCCGGATCTAATCCATCTAAGATTCACTGCAGTCCGAATAAATCGGACAATAACCTTAAGCGGAAATAGCCTAAGCTCTTCCACGGACATCCTATTCCGACCGAAGGTCCTGAACCTAATTTCCTCACAACCCAAGCAGTCAGTCATTAGATGGCTGAGTGTTTCCTCCTCTGTCTCACAGATTCCACAAAATGGATCCGGCATGAGCCCCATTATGTAGAGATGTCTCCTTAAACTACAATGTCCAATAAGAGATCCAACCAAATGCCTGAGAACGCTCCGTGAAAAACACAGCAACATCTCACTAATAGCCTTGTCCGGACCCCCGATGTGCATTTTGGACTCCATAAGGATGAATGCTTTGAAGCTGCCCATGTCTGGAAGCCTGACAGACATGTGCCAGAAGACACGCCACCAGCAGGCTCGGGACCAATGAAAGAGAGAGAGGCGCCTAATTTGGCAAACCTATCCAGTTCCTCATTCCCAAAAATTCCCATATGACCTGGTACCCAGACTAGAAGCACATCCTTCAAAGAAGAAAGCTGTTCCAGTCTTTTAGAACATTCTAACACCAACCTGGAAGTGAAGACACATGAACTCAGCGCCCTCAGCGCAGCCTGGCTGTCTGAGCAGATACAAACACCTTTTAAGTTAATGTCACGTACCCTCTCATCCAAGACACAACAAAGAATAGCATAAACCTCAATCTGGAAGACCGTGGTCCATTCACCAAGGGATACTGTTCGATATTTTACTCACTATTATCTATTTATCATAGATTTGAAAGTACTCTTGGCTAGTTTTGGGTGCTTTTTGATCGAGAATACTATAGCAAGTCAGACAAAATCTCAGAAACGTGGTAGCTACTTTTTAGAGAATCCGGACTAATGGAAACCAAAGACATAAATTTCTTTATTGCAGTTTTCATGTTCCAGTTGATATATATATATATATATAATGAGGAAACCATAAATTCCTAGTTGTAACTCTGTTCGATCCGTTTGTGGTTATTAATTATCAGCCAAACATAGAATGGATAGATTTACATATGAAATTTGCAGAATTTGCAATTCTATCCATATATATATACCTTTAATGCTTCTTTTCAGTAATGTAAAACTTCTATAGTCTAGTGGCTGATAGTTCTCGCCTTCGGTGCTACCATCATAGTCAAACTCTCATTGGTATTATGTTGTATTGGTGCTATGTAGTACAATAAATAAAAGTGATGAAACTGTAAAGCTGTTTGGGTTATTAACCTATAACGACCATGTAAAGACTTTAGCTTCAGAATGTTTCTTTTTTTAATGTAAATATTTTGGCAATGATACTAACACTTTTGCATGTTAGTGTCAACAATATTTTATTGCATGTCTTGAAGTAGAAAAATTAGGTAATATAAAAGCATATTAATCAATATTTTTCTATAAATAATTAGCGATATATAATTACCCAATGATATTGAAGTCTTGCAGACATGGTGGAATATAGTTTCTTGGCTTACCCAATTAGAAAGATAGACTTGTCAGATTGACCACGCCCAAATTGTTCAATATCACGCTTCCAACCAATCAGAATTAGTACTAAGCTTAGGCTCACACTCTTCATTGGATTTTTTCATTAATAGTTTTTTTTTTCTGAAACTGAAATTAAAATGAAACCATATACTGAGAAATTTAGTAATAACGAAATTTATATAAGTTAATGTATTACACTCGATTAAGGCATTGCTCTGTGGGACTTCCAGTCAACTTAAACAAACCTGCAAATGTGAAGTTAGCCCATTCATAACTGTGGCAGCTATATAAATAATAATAATAAATGTGTAATCATTTATTTAAAGAATTAAATTAAAATAAATGTATATTTCTAATAATTTATCTTCTAAAATCTTTTAACATATTTATATTCTTATTTATGAATTACATAATATTTCATATAAATAAATTATTAATTTATTATTATTATTAACCACATTATTTGAGGAAAGTAATCTTTTGCAATATTTATTTCCTACTAAAGATGTTTGAAGATAGTAGAAAATAAAAAAATAAATAAATAAATGAACGCGTGAGTCATACAGAAATACAACAGAAAGAACTCCGCAGTATTGTTGTAACCTTGACCGACTATGACTTTGCTGTTGTGCTCCTTTATTGTGAACTAGTTTTGTTATTCATCCATATTTTACTTTTCAATCGTATCAATGTGTTTGGTTATTATAAAACAATTAAGTAGTCTCTTTACCTTATATAATTTTACCTGACGATTTTTTGTTCATCAATATTTTGTTGAGACATTTTTTTTACTTTCTCTTACTCCTAGTAAGAGGAAGTATTGTAATCGTGTCAAATTTTCGATATCGAGTTTTCACCGGAAATATTCGTTTTGAGGTCCGCTGAGGCCAAAAAAGTGGTTTTTAGCAAATGGTCTGTGTGTGTGTGTGTGTGTGTGTGTGTGTGTGTGTATGTGAACAGCATAGCTCAAAAACGAAAAACCGTAGAAAACTGAAACTTAATATTCCGTTTAGGTATCACCATGCGATCTGACTGTGCGTTATCTGTCAAAATTCCTCAACCGGAAGTACCACTTTACAAGTCGAATTTTTTACTTTTTTGCGTTTTTCTCAAAAATGGCTCCAAGGATTTTCTTTAAACTTGTTACATCAACTATATATATAAGGAGCTACAACTTTTATTTGAAACATTTCTCTGGGAAAATTGATTTAAGGGCCCTTCTGGGGGAGGGGTGGGGTTAGAATACCCTCTAAAGTTCTATTTCAGGTTATTACACAATTCGGTCATTTAAATAATGTTTA
This sequence comes from Triatoma infestans, assembly GCA_011037195.1. Lineage (NCBI taxonomy): Eukaryota > Metazoa > Arthropoda > Insecta > Hemiptera > Reduviidae > Triatoma > Triatoma infestans. The sequence goes on along the minus strand of JAAEAF010003082.1, from coordinate 78,086 downwards.
TTAGAATTAAATATGTTGTTGAAATTCCGAGTTTGAGAAAAATCGGACAACCGGAAGTGCTTTTGTTTTAACACTTTACTAAATATGATTTTTTCACTTTTTCGCGATTTTCTCAAAAATGGCCCCGACGATTTTCTTGAAACTATACATATAAACTAAACATTCAAAGATCTACAACTTTTATATAAAACATTTCTCTGGGAAAATTCATTTAAGGGCACTTTTAGGAGAGGGGTAGGGTTACAGCTTCCTCTAAAGTGGTATCATACTTCATTATACGACTCTATCATCCAAATGAAATGAATTAGAAATAAATAGTTGGCCAAAATTCCGGGTGTGAAAAAAATCAGTAAACCGGAAGTGCGCTTTTACTGAACAGTTTTTTCAGTTTTCGACGAATTTCATTAAATTTGGTACACAAACTATAAAATTTGTCAGTTATAATTTTGAGAACTGGAGTAAGAGAAAGTTGTGTGAGTGTTTCACACCAGATTTTTGTTTTCTTATTGCTGTAAATGGAAGTTTTACGATGGTGTACATGTTTGAAATTTTGTTTTCACCGGAAGTAGGTATATTTTGAGGTCGCTTGAGTATGAAAAAACTATTTTTTTGGTGAATTTCCTTAGATACCACTAAGCAAGCTTCTGAAACAATGGTTTTCAAAATCCATTATACAGGAAGTACGCCTTCACTAATGCTTTCTTTCCTTCCAACTTTTCTCAAAAATACGGCTGTGATGATTTTCTTTAAAACTTCGTACACTATCTACACTTATAAATATGCCTTTCACTTTTTTTTGTTGTTATATTTTGCAAAGAAAATTTAATTTGTTGGTCGTTTTCGGAACAATTTTCCTAAAAATCGCAAAAACTAAACAAAAAGAATTCATTCAGTAATTTGGTGTATTTCCGGTTTATTCAGCATTTTAACAGGTAACTTACTGTCGAATCCCATGCTGATATCCACTTTGAACATTCTGCGATTTAGAGCATTTTTTTTTTCGAGCTATACTGTTCACAGTAGCATGCAGATCATTTCATTAAAAAAAACACTCTCTCACTGAGGGATCCCCAGAAATTGTAACTTCGGTGAAAACTCGAAATCGAAAATTTGACACGACTACGATTAGAGAATGTATATATATATATATAAATCATTTTCTCAGTTATCCCTAAACGTTTCGGGAATAATTTTCAACTTCAGCAGGGCATATCAATTTTCAAAAAATACGGACAATTGTAGTGGTTTCATTGAATATACTGAAAACTAAAAATTTTTTTTTTTTACAAAAATGATGGTTAAAATTAAATGACAAAAAGTCATTAATTTGGATAAAACACTTTATTATACAATATTAAGTTTTCGACTTGGGAACCAGATCATTTTCAAGATGAACATTCAACTGGATAAGAACAATAAGGCTCCCACTCCCAGATGGAAAGCTCGATATTGTATATAAGTATATTAAAGTGTTTTATACAAATTAAGGACTTTTTGTCATTTAATTTTGACCATCATATTATATAAAAGTTTTATAAGTCCAATAAACAAAAACAATTTGTAAAAAATTTGTTCTTAAAGAATGCATTTGTTCTATTGCATTTTTTAAATGCAGACCAACTGTGTTGATTACATCTAGGATTTTATCCGTCGTAGAAACCTTATTTTTATTCCTTCTGAACCGTTTCGACGTCATTTTATGTTTTTTTCACCTTACCATACTCATAAATTTACCCTCCTACATAAACTTGATTTTTCTCTCCTAAACTTTCAGCATATTAATTTCATTCTATATAAGTATCCATATTTCATAAGCATGTACAGTGAAAAACATTTAACACGAAACTGAGGGGGCCAAAATACTTTTCCGCGTTAAACAATAAAATAGCGGTTTGTTTACTTGTCGATTTCTCTGCCATTGTAAAAAACGTAAAAAAAAAAAAAAAAAAAAAAAAAATAAGTTCAGGTATTAAAATTACAAAATTCGCTGATGTTTAACACAAAATAATTCACCGAATTCGAAAACTAACTGAAATGTTTTGACAATGGCCGTGCCTTTACCTACTCAAAGACAAGCCGGAAACCTAGAGAGAACACTTAATCATAATCAAGTGGGGCTGCTCAATTAAATTGAAGTGCTCCAAAACACAGCGTACTCATCAATCCGTAGACATAGCAAAAAGCGATAATACCTAGCCATAAAAAGTTAAAATATAAGGATGTCCTAATGTCCAATGTCAGATAAAAGAACTAATATGTATAGATGACATAAAGTGCATCTGAGTCTAAATATATACATTAAGTTTATCTATAAATATGCTGGGAAATAATTCCCAGGAGCTGTCTTTAAGGCTAATATTTACCTTGACGAAAAAGTCCACGGTTTGTCTTAGGCACCACACCTCTGGCACCAACCACAAGCCATGCACCTTGTACTCCCTGAATCGGATCCAAAATATACGCTACATTGCTGGCATTGTCAAATGCTATAAAATCAGCGTATCTTGTAGATCCATCTGTATCTACAGCGTACAGATGTCACTGCCAGAGTCACATAACCTTTTTTTTCCATAATTTCCATCAAGGCGTGCTTTACCCCCCTATGGTGGCGTCTAGTTACGAGAAGCATGTTGTCAGGACAATTACCAAGCACATGCGCTGGTGTTTCAATGGCAGTCATTGTTTATTTTGTTCCGTCTAACGAAAAAAAAAAAGCCAAAAGAACTGCTTGTGACGAAAAGAACTGCGTGACGATGTGACTATAGAAAACAGATATATTTTGTTCGTCTGGGAAGTGAAATCTTTTCGTGTTAAGCGATAATTGTTTCGTGTTAAAAGAAAGAAAAAAAAAAATGTATGAAATTACATAGTATTTAGTCGGGACCGCAGTATGATTTCCTGTTAACCGAATTTTTATATTAAGCGTTTTCGTGTTAAACTTTTTTCATGTATACACATATAGGGCGGATAACAATTTTATAAATTTTGATTTTTTTTTTTTTTTACGAAAGCTGGACTGGTATTTCGAAATTTTATATTGGGGCAAAACAGTATCGACTTCCCAATCACTAATCTTGCTTTAATTTCGTTTTTAACATCCCGCTGTTGTGTAAATATGGTGCCTACGTAGAATGGAGTATTTAAGAATACACCTCAGTTAGTGTGAAACTAAGTCTCTGTACGAGTCTGTGTTGGCACACTGTCTGAAGAACGCATCCTGAAGATGGGCGAACGCCCGAAACCGGTCGATGACCACAAAATGAAGCAGGCTACCACGGAAAATGTCTCTGATGCTTTCCAGCTCTGCGGAACCAACCACCACAACAAATGGTGCCTACGTACCTAAAAGCTTTTTAAATTTTCAAATGGTTCTTATTTTGCATTGCTCGATTCTGATTCATTTTGTAAATGAAAAATACTTTCAAAAAAATAAAAATAAATAAATAAATTCTACCTTTGATTTCGTTTCCTTTCATGTCTTTGATTTATTGAAAAAATATTATGATTTAATAAAAGCACAGTAAACCGAGATTACTTGTATCCCTGACCTGTTTTTTTTATTCAATAAAAACCCACTTCTGGATTGTATACCCATTGCTACAAAAAATTTTAAATTGACTGAAAATTGTTACTGTGTGAATATTGATGGAGAAATTCAATAAATATTTTCCACTTCAAAACATGCTACAAGGTTAATTTCTTTCTTTCCTTGTATTTTGTTCCGTTATTCATCTCTATAAAATTGTTTATTATTTATGGAAATTAAGTTTGGAAAATAAAAATAAAATAGGAAGAGAAATTCAGTGGTTTTCATTTGTCATACTTGAAGTATAGTTCAATTTTTATCCCCTAGGGAAACATTTTGCAAAGAGAAAAAAAACAAAAACAAAATGAAAGCATAAAAATGAGTACGAGAATTGAAATCCAGTATGATTGATTGAAAAGTAATTGATAATTGATTGAAATTTTATTTCTTAATATTAAAAAAAAATCAGAATTTCAATTTATATTCAATTGGTATAGGATTTTTTTATTTATTTGCAATGAGTTCTTTCCTTTTTCTTTTTTTTTTATAATTCGTTTATAAATTCTTACTTAATTAACTTAATTGTTATTAAATTTGAATCTCTCCCCCCCCAACCATGTCTTTTTCACCCATTCCTTACTCACTTTGTATAAATAAATTATTTTCCTACAACAGTTTGAATAATAAGACAATTCAACTAAAATCAGTGTATGAAGTCTTCTTACTTTTTAAATCTCTAAAAATTAAAATAGGTTTTTAATATTTAGATATTAAAAATAAATGGCGGCGGTGTTGGTGCTTATCAATTAACAAAATTTTGAGATTTAGCCATAATTGCTGAAATGTATTTAATGATATTAAACTAGAGAGAAAAGTTTTAAATTAAACATTTTTTTTTCAACTATTTAAAAATAAATGAATAAATAACATAAATTTAATTAAACATCAGAACAACTATTTATAATTTTGCGTAAACCTACTGTAATTTTGTTCTATAACCTTTCTGAAGGTAACCTTCACCATTTTCTTAACTTACCTTATGATTTTGCCAGTTTTGAAATCCTTTTTACTCTTTCTCAGTGCGGTAAGTATTGCGATCGTGACGAATTTTCAGCGGAAATACAAGTTTCTGAAGTCCTCTTCTGATTCCGTAAATGTGGTTTTTAGAAATTGGCGTGTGTGTATGTGTGCGCGTGTGAGTGTGGACAATATAGCTCAAAAAAGGAAAATAGTATTAAACTGAAATGTCCTGCCTGTGTCGTTTAAGTGATAAACTACTAGTTGTATAGGATCAAATATGGGGGGGGGGGATGGCGCACGGATAAGGTTTTGGTCAATATCCGTCAACTTCCGTCAACTTTCTTTCGTCAATTTTTTCGATAACGTTTTCAACCATTTTTTTTAACTTTCTCTTACTCCTAGTAAGAGGAAGTATTGTAAGCGTGTCAAATTTTTGTTATCTAGTTTTCACCAGAAATAATCTGTTTTTAGGTACCCTGAGTAAAAAAAAAAGTACCCTGAGTAGAAAATGGACTGTTTGTATGTGTCTGTGTGTATGTATGTATGTGAACAGCATAGCTCAAAAACGAAAAACCGTAGATAGTTCAACTTGAGTTCCGTTTAGCTATCACCATGGGGATCTGACAGAAGGTTATCTGTCCTGAACCGAACGTACCACTTTACTAGTTTTTTTTTTTTTTTTTCACTTTTTACTACAATTCAACTTGTTCATCATGTACACACACACAAAGAGCTACAAGTTTTATTTGCAAAATTTCTCCGGAAAAATTCATTTAAGGCTACTTTTGGGGGAGGTGTGGGGTTACGGTTTCCTCTAAAGTGCTATTTCAGTTTATTATACAACAATTCTGTCATCTAAATAATGTTAACTAGAAGGAAATATGTTGTTGAAATTCCGAGTTTGAAAATAATCGGATGACCGAAAATGCGTTTATTTTACCACTTTACTAAATAATTTTTTCACTTTTTCGCGACTTTCTCAAAAAATGGCTCCAACGATTTTCTTGAAAAATCGTATATAAACTATACATACAAGCATGTTCAACTTTTATTTAAAACATTTCTCTGGGAAAATTCATTTAAGCACATTTTTAGGGGTGGGATGGGGTTAGGTTTTCTCTAAAGTGTTATAATAGTTGATTATACAATTCTATCATCCAAACAAAATTAATTAAAAATAAATAGATGGCCAAAATTGCGTGTTTCAAGAAAATTAGTCAGCCGGAAGTGCGCTTTTACTTAATATTTTTTTTCAGTTTCCAACGAATTTCATTAAATTTGGTAATTATAACTATAAAATTTGTCAATTATAATTTTGAGAACTAGAGTAAGAGAAAGTTGTGTGAGTGTTTCACACCAGTTTTTTTTAAGCTAGATATATCAACTAATCTGTAAACTGATACAACTTTTATTGGAAACAAGTCCACTGAAATTCATTTTAAGAGTATTGTCGAAGAGGTATTCAAAAACAAGAAACACATAATAGTGTTCTATTACAAAGATGGCGTTAGACTTTCCTCTAATTATTTTACGATACCATATTAATTAGAAATTCAATGTGTTAACATAATGTGACGTAATTTCAAGTTTAAGAAAATTGGCTTACAGGAAATACAACTTTTTTATTTAATTATTTTTCGGAGCCACATTCTCAGTTACATTTGAAATTTCTATCTTTGTAAATAAATAAATGAGAGCTATGTAAATTGACACTCGCTGGCCGTAGCACTAGAACGCGCTAATGATTTATTCTAATTTTTTTCCTATAAGCATAGTAGTCGTATTGATTGTAGTATGGTTCTTTCATGTCATTTTCCAAGATCTGACGAAGTAATAATAAAGCTGTCCAAAAAGAAGCGCGAGGTCGAAACATTAAAGAACTGATAAAACATTGATCTGTCTGTTTTGTAGCCTGACATGTAGCTAAGAGATACAACAGTTTCTTTCAGTCAATTGATCTTAGAAGTATGGGAATATTTACAATACTGTCTTTAATAAAGTTCGCATCTAGCATACGCTGATGAAATTTTATAACAGTGAGAGTATTCCAGTAATACAAAAACACGCTTTTGAAGTGTTAGGTATAACGATTAATGTTGTCGGAACAAAACGCATGTGTCTACAAGAGCAGCATTAGAGTATATGAGATTAACATAGATGATGTATTTCAGAGAGTGACCGAATTTAAATACTTTGTAACTGTTATATTTACTCAAAAAAAAAAAAAAATATATATAATAAATAAATGAAGTTAGTAGGAAATGAAAGCAAGAACAACAGCTGGAAATAAAGATCTGAGGTGACGAATAAACTTACAGGGTTCTGTACACTGTCCAGGGAGACAAAACAATTAGTTTATAAAACGGAGCTCAAACCTATTATTAGTATGCCAGTGAAACATTGGTTATGAATCGAGATAATGAATGCCCCCCTCTTTGGGAAAAACAAGATTTTGAGGAAGTTCTTCGGCCCAATAAACTAAGGGGGATACATGGATGTTAATTCTTGAAAGAAGGCATAGTGGGTGCCATTTAAAGTAGCTGGCTGAAATGGATTGGGCAAGTCCGATTGGGTAGTAGAATGGAGAAAACCGAATCTTGTATAAAATGTTCCTTGATCATCCAGGATGAGCCAGAAAAAGGGGAAGACCGCGTCTGTGGTGACTTAAGGATGCAGAAAAAAATAAGATGTTGGAAAATGGGACAGAGAAGAGTGTGTAGTAGAGTGGTTGAGGAGCCTTCAAGAACAGGTGTGTCACATAAGAAGAAGAAGAAATATGGGAAAATCGTGTCATATTTGTCGCAATTGATTTACAGTATCTCATAATAACGTGTATTTGTATTTATTGTTATTGTTTTGGTTGATGCAAACCAATTGCAGTTATTATCTACTGAACAGAAGGAAGGAGAGTGTATTTTTAGGTGTGTCCTTAATTTCAAGCCAATGTGATTACAAATCTTTTGAGTTCTTTTTTTAAGAAACCACAATAACAGGTTTTGGGTGTCCTTTTTATTTTCGTCTCATATTATGATGCATATTAATAAATCTAATCCTTACAATATTATAAACATCCTTTTCTTATTTGTGTTTCTCTAGTGTTATTATGCAATAACAACTGAATACATACTTGCTATATAGAATTACATTGCCTGTTTCACTTTTAGTCCATTTTGCAACTTATATTTACATTTACACATATATATTTTGTTTTAAACTATTATTACTTTTATATTGTATAACTTGGATAAAATGGGTCATGAATTCTATCTTATAATAACTATTAGGTGTGCCATTTGATTTTTTTTTTATATCATATTATTTTGCACGTCCCACAAAATGCTTTACATGCATTTAAGAATCACTAACAAAATATTATCGTAAGAATAATAATAAAAATAACTGTAAAAGAGTGGTTGAAGGAATATTAAGTACTTCATTCACTTAGGTTAGTCGACTTAAAAGGGGATAGGAATATCGAGTACTTCCCCGTTATGTGAATGTTTAGTACGAATGTATTTATTGGCGAAAATGATTTATTAGAGTAAATGTATTTATTGGCGTGAATGTATTTACTGGTGTGAATGTATTTATTGGTGTGAATGTGTGTTTATTAGCGAGAATGTTAAGAATGTACGTTAAGTTTAGGTTTTTAACAGGGGTTAGAGAAATTTTGTAAAAGAATTTCAATCCTATTAGGTGTAGATCACTTTAGGATTCAATCATTTAGGGTGGGCAGGAACATTTGCTACAAGTTAATTATGGTTACTATTATAGCTGTTTTATACTTGTAATGGTTAATAAAACGTAAATGAACCTTATAACAGCCAATCTTTATTGTTATAATCCTCCTTACAATTCCCAACGTTTCTGCACTCCACATGCCATTTTCATAGGGAATAATCTATTTGTTGTTATAAAATTACTTTGATTTTATCAGCCTTAATTTTCCGTCTTATTTGACATACTGAGGCTTCGTTCTAATTTTATAAGTGCCAACCGTATATTGTTGTTGTCTTAAATATTGTATAGTTATTTAAAAGAGTCTGAGTTTGCCTCATTAGTGTATTGTTAAGTTCCTCGTGGTGTTGAATTTTTATTACTAAATTTTTATTACTTTTAGAGTCCACCATGAAATAGCCCGTTAGTAAGATGACTCAGTTTAAAACAGCCAATAAACAACATTGTAAAGTAAACTAGAATAATAGAATAAAATAAAAATTTCAACACCACGAGGAACTTAACAATACACTAATGAGGCAAACTCAGACTCTTTTGAATAACTATACAACATTTAAGACAACAACAATATATGGTTGGCACTTATAAAATTAGAACGAAGCCTCAGTATGTCAAATAAGTCGGAAAATTAAGGTTGATAAAATCAAAGTAATGTTATAACAACAAATAGATTATTCCCTATGAAAATGGCACGTGGAGTGCAGAAACGTTGGGAATTGTAAGGAGGATTATAACAATAAAGCTTGGCTGTTATAAGGTTCATTTACTACGTTTTATTATCCATTTGTTACAAGTATTGCACTCCTCTGATATTTTGTACAGTAAAATAGCCTCTTTAGAATAAATCATACAATCAGAAGCTACTAATATAAGTAAAATGTAGTAAGAAATAAGTCAATAACAAGTCCTAATGTCGTACATAGAGCAACAGACACTTTTTAGTTTTGCCCAAGGAGTTCTAATAGAATTTTGCCTATTTTAAGTTCTAATAGGATAAGAGATTGCACGAAACAACATTCCTCCTCGTCGACTAGGAGGATGAATTAACAGGGGATGTGTAGAAAGTTATTTGACAACCTTGGCTCCACACAACCTTGTTGAGTAAAGTTTACTGAGTGGATGCCATCTAGGATAACATGTGCCATCCAGATCGAGAAAGAAAATTAACTGAATAGCGCTAATGACCGCAGTTGTCGATGCGCAAAAAAAAAAAAACTGTAAACGAACGATTGTTCACCCTAGAAATATGTAAGGTGCTCGAATTGAGACTATGTCCAGGGTTTGATATAAAACGATGTTTCGCCCATACTGCAATAGGTTTCTACATATGTTTGGGTGGCTTGATTATTAGACCATACTGGTGTGAATCAGAATGGATGGTTGTACGCAAAGCAGTAGTGAGACGGAACTTAACTTCCCTTTTCACTGTTTTCTCTGACTAGGGACAGACCATTAATGCTGTCTGAAGACCTTAAGGTTTCGCATGATAATGACAAGGTTTCCAAAGAAAATCTCCTCAGTCTTCCAGTAGTGGTTATTAGTCACCTTGTATGAAATTATTCCACTCAAATTAATAAAGAAATTAAAAACTTTTTTTATGGATTTTATTTAATTAAAGCAATTTTTTTTTTTTGTAATTGACTGTGCGGAAAGACAAAGCTGTACCCGCTTCAAAGCCTCACTGGGGATGCATCTCAGGGCACTGTCGGTCTCCAAGAAGTGTTGGACTCGAACCCCGGACCTCCGCGCGTTGCTAGTCTATGGAGCTACACTGAGTATTTAATGAGAATTAAATATGTTGCTAAAATACCGAATTTGGAGAAAGTGGTTTGACCAAAGTCTACTTTACTTTAAAAGTTTTTTTTTTCTTCAGTTTTTGCGGTTTTTTCCATAAAAAATGACGCGTTTCTTCAATATAGTTGGTATTCTAACTATAATTTTTTTTTTTTTAATTTAAGGCGCGTTAACATCTATGGTCATTGGCGCCCAGGGTCTTCTCAGTGCACTGGGCATCCGGACATTGTTCTCTCGTTACAGACAACACTATCCATCACCGGACAGTGAGCTGTAGAGGCTCCTACGAAGAAAAATTCTAAGGGCAGCACAGCTGGACTCAAACGCTGATCCTCTGCTTGGGAATCCAGTACGCTAACCAGTTCCCTTAACTATAAATACTGAATCGTCTCACATTTGTTTGAACGTTTTTCTGAGAAAATTCATTTAAGGGGTTTTTGTAGGAATGAACTTATGCCTTCGTCAAAAAAAGCCGTATTAGATTAGTTTGGATTCTCCCATTCATGTAAATTGAAGACAGCAAAACATCTAGAAAGATTATATGTTAGAAAAGTATACTTAATAATAAGTTTGTATTATAAGCATTATATTTTAATTATAAGTATGTTTGTATCATAAGTATTGTATGTACATGTGCTTCATTAAAATATCTCAAAAATAGAAGAAAAATAGCAGGAAGCTCAAAGGTTCGATTAGGTACCATCGCCGCATCTGACACAAACTTTTCGGTGAAAATCCTTCAACAGAAAGTGTAAACTTTAATGAATGTTTTATTTTTTCGGTGTTTAAGATATTTTCGTAAAATGGTTCCAATTATTTTCTCTAAATATCTTGTATTATCTACGCCCCCCTCCCCCCACACACACATACATTCAAGAATCCCTATCACTTTTATTTGAAACATTTCCTCGAGAATGTGGTGGATGTTTTGTGGCATTAAGGTTTTGGGGATACATTAACTTCTACCTTTCCTCGTATCGCTTCAGTTATACAATATTTATGTACATTAGAAACTTTGTTGGAATTCCAAAGTTGAAGAAAACTTGGTATGCTAAAGGCATAATTTAAAAAAAAGAAAAAAAGAAAGTATTTTGGATAATTTTGCGAAATTTGTGGTGGTGTTTAATTTGAAATGTTATATGCAATTATTTCAGGGTTATTTGCGCACTCTACTAGACTGGAATATAATCGATTCTCTATCTGCCTAAGTTGATAGGTAGGTTCTGGTCCCCCCAATCCGCCTCTAAATTTATGTTATGATAAATATGTAAAATTTGAGTTTAAAAACAAATATTATCATTTTATACTGTATAAAATGTGCTAACGGTAGTATGAGGATGTTGTGTGAGTGTTTCTCACCAGATTTTTCTTTTTGAATTATTTCTTTAAGATTAGTTTCATAAATTATTTTTTTCGTTGTTTGTTAGTAGTTAGTTTTAACTTAATAAAATACATAAATAAAAAATGTATTGCCACGCAAAATTTTTTTACACTTTTTTCATTCTGTTGTCATTTCCACTGACACTCGGATAGGTGAAATGTTTTTGGTGTGTTGAGTTGTTGTGTGTTGTAGTAGTTTGTGTAGCACGAGCGGTTTAGTAAAAGGGTTTGTGAGTATATATGTTTAAGAGAGTAGTATTAGTAATATCAAGAGAGCACCACTGTTTTTAGAATAAATATATTATTCTCTAAGCAAATTTAAGTACTTTACACCATCACAACTGTATCTTAATAAATCAGATATTTATCTAGAATAATGGCAAAACACTATCACTAGCACTGAGTTTAAGAGAGCGATTCCAGAAGCAAGTGTTCTGGCTTGAATGTCTGTTCAGACTTTTTGAAGGAATATGGAGTTCAAATCCTTTCAAATAATGCTGGTATGTCTGGTGGGAGTTTTATTGTTTTACCCTAACTGTTTCTTGCCCTTTGTCTCTTGGTTTGCATTGACCTAGATTGTAGTACCTGGCTCTATCCCATCACTAAAATACACTTATTTGAACTAGCTAATTTTCACAAAATTATTTTACTATACTATTTTCCAAAACTATTATTTTTACATTTCGTTCTTCCACTACATAAGCAAACCTGAACTTGAGAAACTCGAGTGTTTAAAAATATCACTTTAACTCTCTTGTTAACTGTTTCATATTTAATGGAAAATTCCGATCTGTTGTTTTTAAAAAAAAAATCTTCTTTCTTATCTTTTGATTTCCCCTGTAATTGATAAAACGATTTTTCTTGAATTTTCTTATTAACATTAAATCCTTTGTTTGATAACTTTTCTTATTTATTTAAACGGTGTGTTTTTGCTAAATTCTTGAAAGTAATTTATTAGCTACTTATTTGGGTTTTTCCATTGCATCATCTTATTGTTTATTACTTTTTTTAATTTTAATATAATTATTGTAATAATATTGTTTTATATAATTGACGGTCATTGTTAGTATGTTTTTTCTAAGTGCTCTCTTAATCAAGTAAAATTTTTGATCGGTGATGATTGGATGGGTTTGAAAGAGATAAACTGATAGTTTGCAGAACACAAATAGAATTAGTTTTGGACACAAGGGTGCTCAAGGAATAGATAAATATTGTAACGTCATTTGCGATGAATAAAAGTATTATTTCCTATCTTTTTTTTTTTTTAGATTGTGTAACTGTAAACAATACTTTACTTGTAAATGTATTGTAGTTTATACATGTTCCTCAAACAGGAAATTGAAATCGTTTCCCTCTATTATGTATCTGTATGTATTACACATACAATAAACTTGTCTTTTTTATATTTAAAAAAAAAACAAGAATAAAAAAATATATTTAGGTGTGGTTTCCGTGCCAGAATCGTTTCTTATAATTAATTTTTTTTATTAAGTTCATGACATAATTTTACAAATTGTCGAGGAAGTTAATCAGCATGCTTCTTGACTTCCTTTGTAATCCTAACATGGATTATCATATTGGCAATGATCTCTTCATACGACTTAACTCTAAAAAAAAATCTGATGTAAAATCTCAAAGCACCTTCTCCGGGTACCTGGTCATTAACACAAAAGTTCTTTGGTCAGGAATTGTGACAAGGGAGTCAGGGAATTGGTGTACCACTACCTAGGTCAGTGTCCTCTTTCACTAATACTTGTGGGAGTTAGAGATTAAAGATATCTTAAGATATTATAGTCAGACTGGTAGATTGCTGAACAAGGTTTCTTAGAAACGAGTTTTTTTTCGGTGGGGGGGGAGGGATGATAAGAGCTACGGTACCTTCGGGCACCATTATTATTATTGTTATTAACAGAAATTATAAATAAAATGACAAATATTCTGTGAACTTCAAATTTTATATATTTTTCCTAATATTAAATATAAAGATAGCAAGGGAAAAGTGTCTACCCAGGCAGATACCCAAATTAAATTATACTCCAGTACAAAGCGCCAGCCAATAAATTGAACAAAAACAAAATAACAATTGAAAATTCACAAAAAAAAAAAAATGCTACGGTTGTTTTCGAGAAAATTCCAAAAATCCAGAAACTCACTCTGTAAAGTCGTCTTTCCGGTAGATGGATTAGGACCGAAGCATTTCATGTCAGATGGTGTGGTGATACCTATACGGAATCCTAAGTTTATAGTTCCTATAAAAACTATTCGTTTTTGAGTTCTTTTGTTCACACAAATACACACATAGACCCTTTACTCAATTAATTTTTTTCTTTTATACTCAGGGGATCTCAAAACATTTTTATTCCCAGTGGAAACTCAATTTCGAAAATCATTAAATAAATTCGAAAACTCATTCGCGATACGTTCGCATTCTCCATCTTACTAGGATTATGGGAAAGTAATATATGATGTAAAATCATGGCAGGCTCTTACTGAGAAACTCACAATCTTAATTGGCAAATTTTTTTTAAGATCGAAATTTGGATTAACTGTATCCAAATTTGGTTAGGATTAGCTCAGTTTTAGCGCATTGGGCTAGCAACGCAGAGATCACAGGTTCGAGTCCAACTGCCTTTTTCTTGCCCTAGAAGTGCAAGTGTTGTCTGTAATGTGAGAACACTGCTCGGAAGCAGGCAGCGCAGTAAGAAGGCTCTCCGAACTTTGGGGTAATTATGTAGGCCTAGAGGGACTTTAGTTAGCATAGGGATAGACCTGGTTAGTATAGACTTCTCCACAAACAATAAAAATAAGTCTACTATGTAATATTTTATCTGAAGCAAAGCAATCAGTTGTTCTGCTTCTCTAGATTTCAACGAATGCAGTCCCAATCACTATTGTAAGGGTGTTGTTAGGAGATGTAGGTTGTTGCTTGATGAGTGATAAATAACACCTTAAGATTTGGTTTAAGATATATAATTGATATATATGTATATGACTGATTGCCAAGGACTTTACACTAACTGAACTGAACTGAACTGACAGACTGACGTGGCTAAGAAGATATGAACGGAGCGATTTTAAACTGATGTGTAAATCAACAGTAAATCAACAGAATTCTAGCTGAATGATGATGTCTCATTGCCTATCTCTCATATATATATACAGTGGCCGAGCCTCTCCTCTCTTTGCGAGAGGGGCTGTTTCTCTCCTCTAGAGTGGATGAGTGGTAGGGGTTCACTACCCCTACACTATATTTGGCATTGCATACGTATTGTCCATAATATTTTCTCCATATTTTCCATTCAAAGTCAAATCTAATATTTTGTTTGATTCCACGAATCAAGTTCTATCAGCCGTTCAACATAATTGAGAAACATCCCTCTTCAAGCTAATGTTGTACATTAAATGTAATCTAATTAGTATTCGGAGTTTTCTTTTACGAAGGTAGTTAATGAACTAAATATTTAAAACGAGTTTTCTGTTATTACTCACAAAAATTCTGCATATCTTGTCCCCGGCTATAAAAGAGATTTCGATCAATTCCACTTTCGTCAAAAAAATTCAGACCAAGAGCAGTTTAACTTATTCTTTGTGCAATGAAGATTCATTTTTTCCCCCAATTTCTTGCAAATGGTTTCTGCTGCATACCCATGTTGTTAAAAATAAAGTTAATCCTTTCTAATGGGAACTCAGAGCTCATAGGACTACAGTGGCTTTTTTTTTTTCTTTTTTTTTTTCTGAGTGCCTGAATGAAAGTTCTCAATCTATTAATTAGCACTTCTCCAGTCTATTTCTCTAAGAAATCTTAACATTTCGGTAGATTGGAAGATTAGGGAGAATATTTCCATCTCCAACACCCGCTAGTTCTCCAGGCTTGTAAATCTTCCATAGACGATAGCATCGCAGTCCATCAGGAGATATCTTGGTGTTTCTTTCTTTGGAGATTCTTGGTGTTTCCTCCATCTCCCCCACAGAATCTGCAGGTGCTATCGCATTCTAGATCCAACTTCTTCAGATATTTCCGGAGTGAGGAAACTAGTGCTTCGTAAGGAAACCTATCAATATGTGAAGCCCTGTTAGTGTTGTTGATACTTATAGCTGGCCCGCACATCTAATTTCGTATTAAACAACTAAAATATACTAATTTTCTAATGTATACTAACTTCATCGTATTTATTATTCTTTGTTTTTCAACTCCACGTAATTATTCATTGCTCTCAGCTTTACTTTTGTTAAGATTCTATATTTATTGTAATTACTATTATTATTATTTTTGCTTACTTACATGAGTTTGTTATATTTTTTTTTTTTATTAGAAAGTTGAAAACTCCTAGTTTATTTCTATCTAAGAATTTTTGCTATTACGAAGTTATTATATCTGAATAATTTGATTGACAATGTTTTGTAACAAGCATTCATAACAAAATAACTTTATTATAGTTTAAAAAAAACTATATCTTGTTTATTCAATAACTATTATGGTGTTATTTGCGTGATTTTTTTTTTTTTTGAAATTCTTTTATAACTTTTTTTCTTAACATTTTTTTCCTTATCTTGTTTTCTATTTTATACATTAGGAAAGTTTGTCTAGTTTGTTATGGCAGGTTTTGGAGTTGTTTTTTTTCCCGTAGATATTCTATAATAAATTTTTTCATAAAGGGTTGGGAAATTGATTATTTAATTTTTGTTAGACAGTAATTATTTTATTATATTTCGAAACAAATACAGAAAAAATCTTAATAATATTTCTCCTTGCATTTTGGATATCAATTCAGAACACCCAATTCGATAATGACAGTGGTTTTCCTATCAGGTGCATTCTTTGGCCATATCAAGCATGTCGTCTTGCTCTGGTTTTGCACTTGCTTGCTAACTAACAGCTGCTACTATTCATTAACAAAATCATATCAAAAAAACTTTGGCAACTTCATAATAAAATCGTTCAGAATTCTTAAAAAGGAAACTTAAATGCATTTCTGTATTAATTATACCTACTTGCAAATCGTTTTATTTTATTCTCAATAGAAAGAAATAGATGTTAGAAAAATTTGAAAAGTGTAAAAAATTGTTTATTACTTAGGTACTTCTTCTCTTGAATCTCTATGTTTGTTGATTTTTAATAATTAATTAATTTCCAACAATTAAACTCCGACTATGGGTAAGAACACATACATTGAATTATGCAGTTGTTGACAAATATAAGCCTGTACCTAGTCTTGCCATAATAATATACTTAAAAATAGGCGTGGTGAATATAGAATTATATAGCATTTGCTGTTGAAAGCCTCTTGAAGAGCATTGTGGCTAGTTAGTAACTCTTGCTTGCTCAAACTGTAGATTAGACAATTTGGCTGCTTGTTGAACCTTTCATAGTTGATCTTACAAACTTTTAAACTTATCGAAGTTGATCTGGCGTCTGTTGTTAAGCCCTCGAATGGCCAATTTTTATTCCCGTTTCTCTTAGTAGCCCTTTTGTAGGGAGCTACAAATAATAGTTTAATGGATATTTGTCTAACCAAATTGAAGCTCATTCGCCAGTATACTTCAATGGACGTGACTGAAGGGTGTAATGTGTAGTTTGAAATGCTGATGGAGGCATGATAGTAGCTTACGTTGTAGCTAATATGGAAACTATTAAGTCCAGCATCTGTGTGACGAATTTCTCATTACGCTAGGCTGTTTTGAATATACTTTAATGATGATATTAGCTGTAAAGAATAAATTAAAAATTCCAAACAAATTAAATTTTTGAACTAATCAGATTATAAAGGAGATATCGGATAAGCGGAAACACCCTGGATGACGTAGACATTTATTACAAAACAAAAAAAAAACAGAAAAAAAAAATGAACAAAATAATAACGTCAATATATGGCAATAACATATTTATGGTGAACGTCCGTAAGATAAATCCAGATTATGACATATTGAATACGAATACTATTTTCTTTTCTTTTTTTTCCTTCTTTTCGTAGTCGTGATATTTACAATGAAGCATTACAAGGAATAGCTAGTGACTTCCTGCGTATGTCGGACCTTTGTGTTCAGACACGTCAGCTCCATTTATTCAGTATAATCGCCAACTGAATATAAATGTGCGCGCTCCTTGTAATGTTGAATTTTTTTATTCCTATTTTTATTTTTCTATTTTTGTTTTGTTTGTTTTCTTCTTTATATAAATAAATGATAGCAGAGTTGTGTTTCGTATGTAGGAAGAATTTAGATTTAACTGAGAGTTAAAACAAGGAGTAGATAGTTTTTCTTCGAATTAAAATAGTACTGATGATCAACATTTATTGTTAATAGTTTCTTTTAATTAGAGAGATGCACAATTGTAAAATATAGTAAACTATACCGGATATCAAAATAAAGTAAATTTTGTAATTTGTTTAAATCTGACAAAAGTAATAATCTGACAATTTTTAACTATGCTTTTTGATGGATGCATCAATATGTCTTAGCTTTTTGATAGATGCATCGTTATAAAAATGTCTGTCCCCTAAAGCAAAGCATTTTTCACTATTCCCGTTCCAAGCAAGCCCTATTTTGAATTCTCTTCCTCTTTATTCTCGCTGTTATCTATAATTTTTTACACAGTTTTTCTATTTCAATATACCATGTGGACTAACCACATCTTCTTGGCATCCTTGCGGGTATCACGGATTACATAACACGACACGATACTTCCACTATTTACGTGATCCACATAGTATTCCGATAGAGGTAGTTTGTGTATGCAACTACTTGGGTTTAGCCGATTCACAGGCAAACACACACTTACACACAATCAATGACGACAATACCTCTCTGGATCCATGAAGAACGAAAGTTCTTCCAAGAGCTTTTACCTCTACATAGTGTTTTATTATATAATGTAAAGTCTTACCCCCACCTATTCGTTAATTTTTTTTGGCGATCTCACTTCGATACGACTTCCATCCGTTTCATTTTTGGAGGAATATGTTTTTCTTTAACTGCTAGTGTTTTTTCACTTCCAGTCAATCATTTTCCACAATCATCTTCCTGCCATTCTACGTCTAAGACGTAAGTAGCGATTTTTTTTTTTTTTTGGAGGATGTATGTCCAACTACTGAAATTGTTACGTAAATAGGTACTTGTCCCCCCACCCTATCTACGAGGTATGTCCAGTAGTAAGTAAGTGTACTGAATTTTTGTAGGTTACAAAAATTTTTATTTGAACAAAAAAATTACCTGGTTACATATGTAACATGTGTACATATGTAAGCTATTTTTCGACATAGTCACCATTCCTCTCAATGCAGGTGGTGAACCGGGATATTAATTTTTTGATGCCTTCCTCGAAGTAGTTTCCCGCCAACCCCTTCGTCCACTTCTCTACCTCACCCTTCACCTCCTCGTCGGTTGAAAACCTTTTTCCACCCATGTGCAGTTTCAGGGAGTAATCTGAAGGTGCTAGGTCAGGGGAATGCGCGGAATGAACGAGGCAAGCAGTTCCTTCGTGGCGTTGGCCGTGAATTGTCTGGCATTGTCGTGCAGCAGGCAGACTCCCTTTGTCAGCATGCCTCTCCTTTTGTTCTGAATCGCCCTCCGCAAATTTTTTAGGGTCTCACAGTATCTTGCAGAGTTGATGGTCTCCCTTGAGGCATACATTCAATTAAAATTATGCCTTGACAGTCCCAAAACATGGATGCCATGATTTCCTTGGCTGAAATTGTGGTTTTGAACTTTTTGGCGGAGGGTGAAGAGGTGTGACGCGGCTGTTGAGACTGCCTTTTGGATTCAGGTGTGTAGTGTGCAACCTAAGTTTCACCTCCAGTAATGATGGAGCGGAGAATTCATCTCCATGGAGCTTGCAGCGCCTCAAAAACTCATGCCCGGTCTCCACTCGATTCAACTTGGCGGGAGATTGGATTGACATTTTTCACGAAACGTATTGTCGCGTCGACAGTTCTCAACGTACTGACCTCGAACCGATCTCATTGCGGAGGGGAGGAATCAGGCTACACGACAGTGTAGCCAACATGTCGAAAACGAAATCCCTCCGGCCGTGAGAGCCTCAGTACACTTACTTACTGGACATGCCTCGTATATTTATGATAAAACAAATAAGTAAAATTTGAGTAAAGAAAATTTATTTATCATTTTATATATATATTGGATTATTAGGGGTAAGAGAAAAAGTCATTTGAGTGTTTCGTATAATATTGTTTCTCTTTTTTACCCGTTGTTATCAATACGTAAGGTAAATTATCAATATTTTGCATAAGCAAAGCATTTATTTATTTAATTAAATCCATGCAGTATAAAAAAAACTTATATAATTAATTGAACATATTTGTTATCAAATAACAATTAATATTTATATTTAAATCAATTTATTCGTAATTCTGATTCAGATAAACTAAATTATTCCGCAATTGAAACAAATATTCCATTCTTTTTTCTCATTTTCAAGTTTCACTTCTTCTTTTTTTTTTTGGCTAATTTTTTAATTAAACATTTCCTAAACTATTAAAGTAATAGTTGGTTTTCAGCTATCGACTGTAATTGACTGTTGATATTTGTGCTCCTCATTGCTCCTGGACCTTTTTGTCAACTGTTGAAGTTAAATTTTTTATAAAATTTCAGTCAGTGTTCTTTTTTTTTGACATCATTTTCTCTGTCGAACCCACAAAAACTCCACGGAAGTGGGAATAATGAATACTCTATCCTACCAAATAGGCATGTATAAAATACTACATAATGTGTGAGTATATTTATTAGGATGAAAGTATTTATTGGAGAACTTTTATTTACGAGGTGTGTAAATTAAGTAATGAGACTGATTTTCTAGTGTTCGATCTGGCAACACTGGAGACGCGGCGCATGCGTGGTAGGGCAAGTAAACATCTGATACACGTCCAGTGCAAATTTGAAAATGCTAGAGTTTTTGCACTGTCCGTAGTGACTTTTTTGTGAGCAAGGTTTTTTCAGTGCGTTTTAAAACTGAGTGACATCAATTACGAGCAACGTTGTGCTATCAGGTTTTGCTTCAGACTTGGGCACAAGGCAACGGAAACGTTTGAAAAACTGTGCCAGGCCAATGGAGACAATGTTTTGTCGAGAGCACAGGTTTTTAGGTGATTTAAGTCGTTTGCAGAAGGAAGGGAATCAATTGAAGACGAGCCTCGCAGCGGAAGGCCTTCACTTCAAGAACCAACGAAAATGTTGGCAGAATCCGCGATCTCGTGCGTTCAGATCGTCGTATGACAGTCCGAATGATCGGCGAAGATTTGAATTTGACTCACACAACCGTTCATCAAATTTTGACTAATGAATTGGGGATGAGAAAAATTTGTGCAAAAATGGTTCCGAAAAATCTTTCACAAGAGCAAAAAGACATCAGAAAGGAAAGGAGCCTTGACTTTTTGGGAGCAATTGAAAACGATCCCAATTTTTGGAACGTGTTATTACAGGAGACGAGTCTTGGGTGTTTGAGTATGACCCAGAAACTAAGCGTCAGAGCATGCAGTGGCACACTTCAACCTCTCCAAGGCCAAAAAAAGCAAGAATGAGCAAGTCAAAAATCAAATGCATGCTGATTTGCTTTTTTGATAGCCAAGGAATCGTTCATTTGCGCCTCAATGCCAAATGGTGAACCAACATTTTTACCGAGAAGTTCTTGAGACACTTCGAAAAAGAGTCATGCGTGTGAGACCAAACATCAAAAACAAGTGGTGTTGCATCACGACAATGCTCCGTGTCACACCGCGATTTCTATTAATGAGTATTTGGCCAGTAATAACATTCCTGTGGCTCCTCAGCTTCCTTATTCACCCGACTTGAGTCCAGGTGACTTTTTTTGTTCCCCAAATTGAAAAATCACCTCAAGGGACGCCATTTTGGAACATTGGAGAATATTCAAACAGCCGTAACCGACCAACTGAAGTCTATTCCAGTATCCGAGTTCCAGCACTGCTATGACGAATGGAAGAATCGTCTTCAGCGTTGTGTGGCTTCCCAAGGTAGTTACTTTGAAGGGGACAATGTTGAATTGTAATTTTATTTGAATAAAAAAAAAATAAAAAATCAGTCTCATTACTTAATTTACACACCTCGTATTAACGAATAGAAATTTGTGAGTGATTAACGGGAGCTAACTAATGCCAGCCAGAAATGGAAAGAATATAAAAATATATTTAGATTTATTCTAAATGTATCATACATGATAAGGGGTGAAAAAGTATGTATTTATAGAGCAGAAAACCTCAAGGTTCGTTGCCAAAAAAAAAACAATCGAGCATGTTCAAGAAAATAGCGAAAAACTAAAACGAGAAGAACAATTAAGTAATGTTACACATCTGATTGATGATGTATTTTTACAAAAAATCAAATGATATCGAGTTGGTATCTAATCGAAAAATCTTGTTCCAGATTCCTGCAATTTTTTTCGTTTTACAAAATATTTCCATTATTTTTTTTATTTTGAGATTTGACAATTACATACTCTAGTGGGGCTTCGAAACATATATTTCCAGTAATGTCTTAGTTTCGAAAATTTGCCAAGATCGCAATACTTCCTGTTTATAGCGCTTAGAAATTGAATGAGGTAATGTGCGTGTAAAAGGGATGAAGATATTTTTTAGCTAAAACCTCAATGTTACTGAGGAATTCTACAGAATATTTTAAATTAATAAATTTGTCGTCAGCCTAAGAGAGTTTCCTTTTATGTAGAGCAGCAGCAACAGAGTTAAGAAGCAAAATTCTTCTTTAATTTTTTCATCTTTGAGATCAAAGGAAAGAAGTTTCTCCCTCTCTTTGCCTCTTTGTATTACTTATTTTTCGTTTAATAAAGTTTTGTTTTTATTCATAATCTTTTATTGAATATGTACAAAGTGTTGTAACCGTATAAATATTAGTTGAAAAGTTTATTGAGAATAAGAACTGAACTTAATTAATTAATCTTGTTGAATCAATAGAGAATAAAACCAATATAAAAACTCATTTCCTAAATAGACATAAAAAGGTATCTCTTTTTCTTTTCTTTCTTTTTTTCTTAATGAATTATCTAATTAAATTTTATTCACTTTTCAATAGAGATGAAAACACTTGAAGTAAATTGGATTTTTGTTTTTTCTTTTTTTTAAATAATCATTCTTAATTTAATTGTCTTAAACTTCATTATTTAGTTAATAATTAAATTTATGCCTCAAACGAGTATTATTTAAGTTTTAATTGTTTTGTCCTATTCTTTTTTTCTTTTATTGGTCCTTTCTTACTTCTTGCATTTTTCTGCGCCTAGTTCTTCGCCTTCACTTGACGGCCGGCCACAGTGCTAGGGTGTTCATGCTTTTTTTGATACTTTTGATTAGGTTGTAATTCATCGCAGATACTCTTATATCTTTGTGTTGCTTTGTTATTCTGTAAAACAATCTCCTCAACGGTTCCAAAACTCATAAAAAATTATTATATTATCGAACTTATCAGTGATTCATGGACCAACCTACCTACTTATAGTTTCTATGAATAGGATGATGAACTTGCAACAAGATTTTAGCATTGCATAAAATTAATTATTAGCTATTAGCTCTGCCTTATAAGTCTAGTTAATTAGCTAAGCTTAACGAGATTTAATCTTGGTTCAACTGCGTATCTTCCGGCAATATTCCTTCTATAGACTTGGAGCCTCCTCTTAATTGAGAACATATGCTTCCATTCTTTCTCTGTCCATAATATAAGTTTTGAAAACTCTTGAAGAATAATATAAAAAAAATAAAAAGAGTAGTTTGTTCTACTGAAGAATTTACAAATAATTGTTTATTGTACAATAATATGTAGGAAGTAGAACAATGTTCACTAAATATTATATAGATCAGCATCAGAGATATTTTCTGTGATAGCCTGCTTCTTTTTGTGGTCATCGACCGATTTCTGGCGTTCGCCCATCATCAGGTTATACTTTTTGTTTTATTGATGCTTACACAGAGTGTATCAACTGAATTTGCTCTGTGCAAGTCTATGGTATTTTACACTGTTTGACAAAAAGCGTCCCGAAACCAGGCGATGACCACAACAAGAAGCAGGCTATCACAGGAAAATATCTCTGATGCTTTACTGCTCTGCGGAACCAACCACAACAACTATTTTATACAGATAGTAGCACGATGTTTCTTTTATTGATAGTATTGTTCCCTCAGAACGCCGCAAAAAATCAAGTTCCCGGGAAGAAAACTTCTTGATGGTCATTGTATGTTTGTAGATAGTATATTAAACTTAGTGAAAATCGTTGGAGCCATTTTCGAAAAAAATTGTGTAAAGTGAGAAACCATTCTCAGTAAAGTGGCACTTCCGGTTCACGGATCTTGACCAAAAAAAAAAAAAACCTTATTTTCAAAATCGATGGTGGTATCTAAACGCAATTTGCTGCGAGTTTTGAAATATTTTGTTCACTCACACATATATAGACATTCTTTAAAAGCTTTTTTTTCCCCCGAACTCAGAAAATATGTAAAAAGTAATGTCGTAATTTTCTCTGGCGAGTTTTACGTCCAAACACCGATCAGTTGTCGTAGACAGGCAGATAGAAATGCTTTAGGCTATTATATCGTCCGGCCACAAAAAATGTACAGTTAAAAATAAGAGATCAAACAGTAATACTTTATAATAATACTTAATAAGCTTTAGATTTCAATAAAGTGTAATTATATTCCAATAAGTGAAGTAGGCAGCTTAGATTTTATTTTAATAAGATGCTGTCAACAGTCAGTAATAGTTTTAACTATTATCAACAACTTCCAAACATTAGGGTACTTAAACTGTACTTAGTTCGGTATAATCTACTTATTACTACTGAAATTAAATTACTTATTACAATTTTCCTAATAACTTTATTAATTTATTTACTATTATTCGAGTTCGTACAGACAGACACACACACGCACACTTGCATACACTCGCATATGTGTATATATATTTATATATAATTGGCTTTCTAATTAAATACCATTCTAAAAATACATAAAAGTTAAAAATAAAATTTTACTATATGATAGTTTGGTACGTGCCGCCCACCACCAACATTATGTCCGTGTTGTAATGTAGTGTGTGTTCTAATTGGCAACGTTTGTGAATTCTATTGTAATTATTATTGATAGAAGTAGGACCCTTGACTATATATTGTAACTTGACTGTCAGGTTAATGCTCTTTAATCACTTTTTCATTTGTTCTTTGTTATAATCAATATTTCCTATATTTTATATATTATAAATTTACTAATGAGCTATAAAAACAAAACTTAAAACTGGGAAGGGATTAGCTCAGTGGTTAGCGCACTGGATTCCCACGCGTAGGTGCCGTGTTCGAGTCCAGGCTGTGCTGCGCTTAAATTTTTTCTTCCTAGTAGCCTGTACAGTTCACTGTTCCGTGATGGACAGTGTTGTCTATAACGAGACAACATTTTCCGGGGGCCGGCAGTGCACTGAGAAGGCTCTGGGCGCCATTGATCATAGATGTTGACGCGCCTTAAATTAAAAACAAAACAAAAAAAAACTTAAAACTGTAGTGTCAATAATTACAAACGAGAATATCTGATGGATTGAAAGACGGATTGATTGCAGTGCCTATTACAGTTTTTGTCCCCGGTAGTAAGTGGATCGATTAAATACATCTACAAACAGTTCCCACATCAATCGATAACCTCGTGTCCTTGGATTGCTCGATACCGGGAAATATATTTTTGTAGGAGATCTGCTGGAAGTAAAAAGGAAGAAACGAAACAATAATAAGAAGTATGGTTGTGCATAAATCCTTGAGAAGATTGAGAGTGGTGGTAGTAAAGATTGTTATGGATACTGGTCGGAGAAGGAATCTATAGAAATATCCTTGGGATCGTTCTTGCAGAAAGTGGAAATGTTGGATGAAAAGGCTATTCCGGGAGAGCATTGTTGAAAAATAAATATGTTTATATAAAGTTTGTTGGAAAAGTAAAGATTCGAGTTGAAGAAGATATACTCTTGTTTGTTGAAAACCTGAAAAAAAATCTGGTGTGAAACACTCACACAAGTATCTCTTACTCCAGTTCTTAAAATTATAATTGACAAATTTTATACTTTGTGTACCAGATTTAATGAATTTCGTCGAAAACTGAAATAACTGTTTAGTAAAAGCGTACTTCCGGTTTACTAATTTCCTTGAAACTCGGAGTTTTGGCCATCTATTTATTTCTAATTAATTTTGTTTGCATGGTAGAATTGTATAATCAACTATGATAGCATTTTAGAGAAAAACATAACCCCATTCCTCCTCCAAAAGTGCGCTTAAATGAATTTTTCCAGAGAAATGTATTAAATAAAAGTTGGTGGATCTTTATATGTTTAGTTTATAGAGGAAGTTTCAAAGAAATCGTCGGAGACATTTTTGAGAAAATCGCGATAAGGAAAAAATCATGTACTAAAGTGGTAATGTAAAAGCACTTCCGGCTATCCGATTTTTTTAAAACTCAAAATTTCAACAACATATTCAATTCTAATTAACATTTTTTAGGTGATAGAATTGTTTGATAAACTGAAATAGCACTTTAGATGAACACCTGAGACCCAACCCCCTCACCCATAACTGCTTTTAAATGAATTTTCCCAGAGAAACATTTTAAATAAAAGTTGTAGCTCTTTATATGTCTAGTTCATATATCAAGTTTAAAGAAAATCGTCGAAGCCATTTTTGAGAAAAACGCAAAAAAGTAAAAAGAAAAAAAAAAAAAAAAACCAAGAAAAATGGTACTTCCGGTTGAGGAATTTCGACAGATGACCCACTGTCAGATGCCATGGTGATACCTAAACGGAATATCAAGTTTCAACTTTCTACGGTTTTTCGTTTTTGAGCTATACTGTTCACATACATACACACACACAACATTTGCTAAAAACCACTTTTTTGGACTCAGTGGACCTCAAAACGGACATTTGCGGTGAAAACTCGATATCAAAAATTAGACTGACGCGATTACAATACTTCCTCTTAATAGGAGTAAGAGAAAGTAAAAAAGAAATCTGGTGTGTAACAGAGATAATTGTGGAGTGGAAAAAGTTTGCATGACCATTGTATACTAAACATTTGTTTTACAGTAGATCTGTTGATCTCAATTAACATACTAATGTATGTACCTCGATTTCTGATATTGTAGCGATTTCTTTTGAATCTTTTGAATATTGAGTATGATTTCTTCTGAAAATGAGCCTGATTGATGATTTTTGACATTCCTATATATGTGCAGAACGGGCAGTGATATTATTAATGATAATTCCGCTATGGGGTCCGATATTGTGTGGAGAATTATGATGATGGTGTTTGGTAGCATTACAATGCTAACACTAAGGCCAATCCTGCCAGTAAATTTTGTCCGAGCAAATCATTTTATAATATTAAATTTTGAAGCGCATGTTTAGTTTTAGTATCTTTAAATGATAAATCCTTTACTGACGGAGAAACTCTCTCTAACCAGGTAGATAAGCTTCTATTTAATCCAGTTGTATTGATGTAACGGACTAGAAAATGTAATAACGCAGTAACCCGTCTATAAGTTTTAATACATTTGACCTTTATATTTTTATCATATTAACTAAAAAAAAATAACCATAGAATAAAAGTTATTACTTTTTGAAGAATAAATTTTCTAGTTAGGTCATCCATAGGTATGACCTCTATTCTATTTGATTGTAACATCCTTTCTTGCGGAGGGAAAGTTTAACCATTTTCTAGCCGCTTGCAGATTTCAAGAAGTATATTCTCTTCCATCTTTGAGGTCACATCTTTATCCTTGATTCTATGATTATACCTTTTTCTTTTATAATCGTGCCCAGTCCTATAGAAAGAGAGATAAAAACGATTACTAACCTTTTCTAATCTTATACAATTCTTATGTTACTGCGACATCTTTTAAGATTTATTAATATTAATTTTTGTTATTTAAATTTGCTTTTTTTTTTTCTTTTTTTTTTTTTTTTTATCATATAATAAATAAATAAATTGTTTATCACGTTTAGTTTATATGGTTATTCTTTCTGTGCTCTGTTTTGTTCTGGAGTTTTATTTAATAGTAATCCTTCACTTTGATTGACTTTGCCGCCTCCATCATTCATATTATGTGACAGATTTCATTGTTTATGTTAGTTTCAATTTTCATTAATTTTTAACGATCTATTCTGGTTCATATTACAGATTTTAACAATTTTGATCTTTTATTATTATTTTTGTTTACAAATAATTTCGTAATTTGATCTGTATGTTGTTTTAGTCACCAGGGTTTTGATTTTATATTTTTTTGTCATGATTGATTGTATATACTCTTATTAAATATTTGCCTTCAGTTTGTTTATACCACAAATATACGATAACCTTTGAAAATAATAATTTAGTCGAACTTGATATTTGTAGTCTGTGCCACAATACTGATTTCAACCTGTAACTTGTTTTATTTAAATATTTTTACTATCACTATTTATTTATTTAGAGTTGATCCCATATTCTGCTTGTTTTTTATTTAATATCGATCATGGGATAAAAATGCAAAGATCAGAATTTTATCACTGCTAAGAATGTTTGTATTATTTACCTTCCCTTTTAACCGATTTATTATAATTTCGGGATATCTACAAAAAAAAAATATTATCCGTTATTTAGTTGAAATCGTAAATTTTAGTGAATATGGCAGTTAGTGAAAAAAAAAACAACTTAACCATGGTTTAACCGATTTAGCCCCCCCCCCCCGTTTTTCTGTAATAAATAAAATTCCAAATTTTAGCATCCTGCAATTATATTTTTTCCGATTTTGAATTATACTCAAATAATTAAGCTAATACTCAAAGAAGGGATTAGCTCAGTGGTAGCACGGCTGGACTAACAACGCGAAGGTCACAGCTGCTGCCTGCCATTAGATTTGTTTCTTCCTAGAAGCCTTTTGAGCAGTTGACTGTCCGGTGATGGACAGTTTAGTCTGTAACTGAGAGAACACTGTCTGGGAGACCGGCATTACACTGAGAATGCTCCGAACTTTGGGGTAGCTATATGTGCCCAGAATGGCTTTGGGTAGCTAGGGCTAGGTCTCTCCCCCACAGACAAACCAGAAATATATACACCGACCATATGTAATATCATCGGGGTTTTCGGTGAATATTTAATTACGAAAATCTGTTAAGAATGATACATTCCGTCTCTTGCTAAAAGACAAAGTATAGTAAAGTAAAAAGCCTATTTTTTTTCAGGCGGGCTTTACATAACTACCGATCAGATATGTCTTGGACGTAGCAGGATACCAAATTTCTTATATATAACTCATAATTAATACATCTCGGGGCGGCTGTTGGTGTAGTGGTTATGATTTGAGTATGGACTTGTAAGTGGGAGGATCCCAATTCACGTCCCGCGTATAAAGGCGCGTTCTCACGAGTCAAGTTTAGTTGTCCGATTTTAGTTGATCAGCAAAAGTCGAATGCGACTTGAATCAGTTTTGGTTCATACGTTTCAACTGAAATCGATCAAGCGGTTGCAATAACGACACGGAGCACTCTATGAGTTGAAAGCAAACTGAGAAACCAATTGGGCGATCCGAGGGTTCACACTTGTCAATACTTGAAAGATGGCGGGTTCAACTGAAACATGCGTCATACTTGAACGATAAATTTGACTTTATTGATCCCCTAAAAAGTTGATCAACTTTATTGAAGGAAAAGGTTCTCACTAGGTTTTTCATTCAACTTCTGTTGATCAACTAAACTTGACTCGTGAGAACGCGCCTTAACTGCTAAATTTTATATTTGTTTAAAAAAAAGGTAGATGTTTCCGCCCCCGTCCATGTCACCTAATTTGGGGCGTTAAGCCCGCCTGAACAAAGGCATTTTTACCTATTTTTTTTTTTACGTCGTATTAAATACATCCAATAAAATCCAAGTCCTCGATGGAAGAAATCGAACAAAGTACCACATTATATGCCTCATAATGCGCGCCTCCAGTCAGTCATTCAGCTATCGTGGGCCTCAATAAATACAGAAGTATAAATAAATAGATAATCATATTTACTAGCTCCTTGTGCATTATTAGTGCTGTGCCCATAAATGGTTTTCTTCATTTACTGGTGTTTTTCTTTCGATTTTATTTATCAAGCTACTTTCTTCCATAAATCATTTCTTTTTCAATTTTGAAACTATCTTCTGTTCCTGGTCGCCATTTTTTCCTATCATTCTCTTCATTTCT
The DNA here is from genome assembly GCA_011037195.1 of Triatoma infestans. Taxonomy (NCBI): domain Eukaryota; kingdom Metazoa; phylum Arthropoda; class Insecta; order Hemiptera; family Reduviidae; genus Triatoma; species Triatoma infestans. Next base: position 48,423 of record JAAEAF010003082.1, on the reverse strand, counting down.
CCTTCTTTTTTTTTATGTAAGTACCATTTCCTGATTTGTTAAGTACCATTATCTTAGTTATTCTCTTATCTTAGACCTACGCTTTACTTGGAAAGATTGATACCCATACCCTACTTACTAGATTTTAATTACAAAATCTTTCAAATTCCAAATTATCTTTAACCTGGATTATCTAATCAGATTATTGGATTAGAATCACCTTATGATTTGCGATTTTTTTGTTTCCTTCGCCATGACTTAGGCAAAAGAGAAAATAAAAGGTGTAACTTGATTTTTTTTCTCTGAATAAATAAAAGATACTTAAATTTACACTTATACAGAATGATAATTTAAACAAAACGACGCAATCGAAATAATAATATGCTTTTAATAATAATTTCAGTTCTAAATAAAAATAATTTACATTTAATTTATTTATAAGTTTTTGTATTATCTTATTTTGTTCACAGTTAGAGACACAAAATCAGCTGTTGATGAGGGCTAATTAGTGCTAATTTTGTCATATGTTTTCATCTTTTAAATAAGAAGTAAAAAGTATACAACATTTATTTTTTAAGTTGTTATGAATTTCTCTTGTTTGTTTGGCTAACTACCAAAAATATAATATGATGAATATTATGTAATCATAAAAACCAGATCTTTAACCACGCCCAATACCGATTATAGGTTTTAATTTTATTATTTTTATTTTTAAAGTTCTATTTATTTAAGTTGGCAGTCGTTTGTTTTTCCCTCAGTTACTTCCCCATGTCACTAACCAGGTGTTTCTCACAAACATTTTAAGGATAGAGAACTTTTGATAATTAAAATTAGGAAATTAGAATCCTTAGATTCTATCAGGCGCAATAGCCAAAGATATGAGCTACTTCAATTGATTCTTCTGTGCAAGCGGGATCTGGAAGAAGAAAGATTTCATGGCTGAAGAACTCACGAACCTGGTTCATTTTAAATTACGATCGGACTGTTCCGAAAGCTTGTTAGCAAGGAGCAGATTGCCCTGATAATTGTGATAGATGCAAGAAACATATAAATATATTAATTTATAAAAGAAATCAAAATTAAGAAAAAATGCAAGCCGCTCGCAATAAAGGTACAGCAGGTATAAGAGAACAGTTATGGAAGAGTTAATTACCTTTATGCCATTGTACTACCCCCTTCTCCTCACAGGTCCCACAGGGGAGGCACTAAACGGACAAAAGAGAAGATTCTTCAAGACAGACTTGTTCTAAAAATCAAGGAGGAAGCATCAGTTCTGAGTTATAACATAAGAGTTTATTCCAGTTAATTTGTGGGCATATTGTTGTGATGGTCTAAAGTGGCTTGATTTCTTAGAGAATATATCTTTTTAAAAACAGTGAGATTTCTTGTTTATTACTAATACTTCATTCTCTTTTAAACTTACATACTTATAAGTCCTAATACGAAGCCGCTCGTGCTACAAACACATACAACAAATACACATCATCACACCAAAACATTACATAATCATCAGCATTCGAAACGGACAGCAGCTGAAGAAGAAGTAGACTTCCCTGAATTATTTAGCCAATATTTTATTAGCACTAGAGGGAGATATAAAATTTGTTTATTGTTTGATAATTGGCTTCTTCATTAATGTTATAAATGTTGATTTTAGACTTTTGATTTTTTATCGTTTGGAAATTGATTTCTGGTTGTTCTAATATTGAATTTAGACTCTTCAGATCTAGATTTCAAGCAGCCTTAAGTTCTAAAAATGTCGAGCATAAATATGATTCCTTTTTTAGCGCTTGGTAAGGCTGGACACAACTCAGGTAGGAAGCTAGGTACTTGCAAGTTGTAACGTACAGGATGGGTGTATAAGAATTTAATTGGAGGCGAACATGGTAACAACAACAACATGAAGTCTCCGGCGCTTATGCGATAAAATTTTTCCAAAGAGGATTGTTTATTCAATTACATTTTTAACACCGTGCAAAAATAGTGAAGCATGGATGGATAACATAAATAAATAAAGGGTGATTGCGAAATTCAATAGCAAAATTTCTATCCATTTTTTTTCATTAAATCACTTCAACTAAATTCATACTCAATTCTTCTTGTCTTTCACATATCTTTTACACACTTCATCCTTCCAGCCGAGTTGAGTTAGTGAGTTTTAAGTGAGTGAACTTCTCCTTTCATTTTCACCAACTGTGAAGAATTTTAGTTAGGGGTTTTCGGGAATGAGTTGGAGGTTAGCACTTTTGAAAAGTGAGTGAGTGAATTCACTGCAGAGTTTTTCCCTTTTCATAATAACCACTTTCTTCAACTACAACTACCAACGAACAACTTGTGAACCTTTTAGAAGAAGAAGAAGAAGAAGAAGTGTTGTTGCTGGCAGTGGAAGGGGAAGAGAACCCTTGTACCACTGCTCACTCATCCCAATGGACGAAAGCAGATAGAAGAGCAGACTTGAGTAAGGAACTGTACTCTGTACCACAGCCCAACCTCTTCCAGAAACCAATTTACACTTCTCGTTTCTCAAACCTCTACAACTTTACCACCGCGCGCAACATCACCATAGACCTGTTACTAACTCCACTTTCCTGACACTATCTCTCCCCCCCTTCAGCTTCTTTTATTTATTTATTTATTCAATACATATATATGACCTACTTGTACACACATACCTACCATATACTTCACACTAAACTATGTATGTATTCATGTAACTTACCACTTTACTCCACAGTGCTTATATAAATAAAAACTCATTTATTCCTTTCACTGTGTGTGTGTGTGTGTGGTCTGTCCATAAATTTTCATTGCTCTTCAAATATTTATTTTTAATTATTTTCTGAATTCATTCAGTCATTTAGTACTAGTATTTGATCTGCTATTTAATACTATTTAACTAGAGAGAACTGGGTCGGAAATTGGATATACAGTTGCCAGGAAAACCCAAAGTTGCAATTGGAAGCTGCACCTTTAAAAAAAAATTAATGAATTCGTATATTTGGAATCACAGATTTATTTTGAAAATACCAACCATTGTGAAATTAAAAGAAAATCCTATGTAATAGTATCAAGAAATCACCCATATTTAGATTTGTGACGAGGTTTTTCTTTCGGAGAATCAGATGCTTTCAAGGAAAATGGATGTAATGAGAGTAGAAGTGCGAAAGAAAAACTGATCATACTTTTTAATAATGTCGTCATAATGAATTATATCACATCAACTGAGCTAAAGGATTGGACTGGTCGCGAGGTTGATTCCTAGACAGTTCATCCCTAGGGTTGGCAGGCTAAGGATGGTATAGATGACGATATATGTTTGGAGATGCATTAAACAGCCTTACTGGAATACGAAGGCTACTGCAAATTGTAGAGATAATCCGACAGTCGTTATAAAGAGTCAGAATCCGCAAACCTGCTTCAGCGTAATGAAGAATATTTGGTACTACTTTTTTAGGTTACAGAAATTTGATTCTGTACTATAGGTTGACGTGAACTAGACTTCAAACTTGGAGCACGATCAGTGACAAATGATTATGGTTCGAATTTTCTACAAATTCACAGTTTTGCATTGTGCAACGATTGATTAACAAAATCTGAAAAAAAAAAGTACTTGAAATGTTAAATACTTCTATTTGTTAACTCCAAAAAAATATTCAATAAAGCCGCACTTTCGGTTGATGGATTTTGACAGAACCTTCGTTCTAGAACACTAAAACAAACCTAGATGATTAAGAATCTAAAATTTAATCAACCAACCATGATAAAAACACACCTTGAAACAAGAACACGACTAAAAGTAAATTTAACTTCCTATAAATAAATAAAAAAAAAATCACAACGCCTTATATATCGACAACTCTCATTCAGCTCTCAGCTTATTCTTTCTCTAGCCTCACGCTATAATCTCTCACTTCATAATCCAGAATCGATCAATCATCGATTATTGATTTAGTCTCCACAAATATACATACTTTATACATGAAAATATGGTGGGCCTGGCATCCTCCGTGGAAAAAACGTTTTTCCAGTCAAAATTCAATAAAGTTCGTTCATGTATAATACGATATAGGAATTATTTAAATATATTATTATATATTTAAATTAATGTATATCAGGTGTGCACTTCTATCACCGAAAGTATCGCTTGATTTTGCTCCTTAAATGAAAACCTAATTTCCCGGGTAAAAGTGAATAGTTTAGTGTGCGGAGATATTCCTCTTGAATTTTTATAGTTTTGGTTCGGTATTCGCTAATACAAACAATTCTATAATGTAAGATAAAATTGTGTTTTTCGAACTTATAAATAACTAGTAAGAACTTAGAGGTTAGGTGAGTAGTTTGGACAATTAAATAATTATTATTTTGTTTTTTTATAATAACAAGTCTCTCATATGGAGTAACAGAACAAGTCAGCTGTGATCAAGTTGGCATGATCACTAAAGTTAGCAACCTTAATAAAAAAGTAAAGAGAACTCTCTTAACGTCAAATTCTTTAACAAAAATTAAAAAAATAAATTGAAAAACATAGAAACTCGTCCACTTACTGAAGATAGGGAAACTTCTGAATATTCTAATTTCAAGCAAAACTCAGAATCTTCTGGGGAAAATCAAGAACTAGAATCAACCGCGCTCAACAGGACATAAGTTCAAACTTTTGCCCTAATCCATTTTCCCCACTCGCCATAGGCAAAGATGAACAAGATATACGTTCGGAGAACAATTAAAAAAAAACTATCAAACCGCCGCCAATATTTATTAAATGTATATTGAATTACTCCGAATTCTGTAAATCTCTGAATCAGCTCTTAGGGGCTAACTCTTTTGACTGCAAATCTCTTATTGACAGCCTGATGCTTTCCACAAAGTCACCTAAAGGTTACAGATTTGCAGTCCATTATCTTCAATCAAATAAGGCAGATTACCACACATACCAAATCAATCAGAAAAAGCATTCCGTGTAGTTATTAAGACATTACACCAACTACAGAGATAATAGAGGATCTTGAACGCCACAAATTCAAAGTGAGAAATGTTACGAATGGTAAACATCCCAAATCCAAATCACCACTCCCACTGTTCTTTGTAGATCTTGAACCACAACCAAAAACCTGGAAATATTCAATCTGAAAACTTTACTTTATACCAGAAAAAAAATAGAAGAACCACACAAAAAGGAGAACAGTGCAAAAGGTGCCAGCAGTAAGGACATACACGAACGACTGTAATCATGGTCCCAGATGTGTAAAGTATGCTGGTTCGCATCCATCATCCGAATGCTCTAAACCACGCGAAAAACCTCCGATGTGCGCTCTCTGCTTAGAAGAGCATGTGGCAAGCTGGAAAAGATGTGTGGTCCACAAAGAACTGCAGCGCCTGCGGAGAACAAACAACAATGACGGATCCAAAACAACGGAAATCGGGCCGGACATTTTCAACCAAGCTACACAACTTCTTATCCGGCTATACCAGTCAGAATTTCCTAAACTTGGTAATGAAGAATCAAGACATCAAGGAACCTCGTCACCTTCCAATAACAGAACTTCCTGTGCGGTTCTGTCTTTTGAACTAGAATTTATCTGAGGCTCTGTAAACCCAAGCAGTTGCACCTAGACTTCTAAAGAAGTGGCTATTCCATTTTTCATTGTGAGGAAGGTGTATCTGACTAATCAGATTGGATCTCATTTGGACCACTCTTCTTATCCAGTTTTTCAAAAGAGTCTATTGCTATTCTTTAAATTAGGCCAATTACTAAATAATTTATTAGTTTCATTGATTGAACTTTCAACCATTTTCTTTAGAAAATAAAATAGTTTCATTCTCAAATGGAAGTATGTTTTGTGAACTCATATTGCTTGAAATGGATGGCTGTGCTAAACGATTTGCAATTAAAATCTAATTTTATTTAATTTTAAGATATTTATCTTAAACAATGCTTCTCGATCCTATCTTTTTATTGCCTTTGATAATTGTAAAGCTGTTCATGTCTAGAAACCTTCTCCTGGTTTCCTCCGGTGTTGAGTTCAACGACATGTGCAATAATAGAATGAAAAAGTAACAAATAAAATAAAAATGATTCTGCGATGTAGAATGAATAATGAGTTGAAACGTCAACTTGCATAAAGTAGTAAATATTAAAAAAAAAAACAATGATGATGGAATGCAGTAGAATGTGCAAATGAATATATATATATGAAGTATGACATGTTTAGTGCAAATTTTTCATTATCTTCGATATATCCTGTCAGGACAACAAAAAGGTGTCTGTAAATTTTGGTATTGAAGACCTTGAATATCTTAAAAGGATCCAAATTCGTGATCTGCATGTAAAGTTCTTCCCTAATATGTATTCTTTAAAACAATTAACAGTATTGACTTTGTTATCTAGAAATTTGTATTCAAAGTATTTGTTAATTTGGTTCATCGCGTATGAGTAATGTATACTTAATAATTTTTATGGTAGCATTCTAAATAATATTATAACTAAATTGTATTATTTGTATCGGAATCAATCCTCTGTTGAGAAAATTGATGTTGCTAGCGAGATGAATGTAGAATGATATAGCGTTGGCTGATTTGAGTCGTCTATAGTCGGCTGAAGTGACTAGCTCGAACTCCTGCTTATGCTCGCGGCAGAGAAGCAGGTGTGGTGAACATTTAAGGTTGGTGTTGCACGTGGTGCGTGTGTGCGTTTGTATGTATGTATGAACAAAATATCTTAAAAACGAAATTGCAGGAAGTTCTAACTTGATATTGATCAATCAAATCAATCTTGAACCGTTTCAGACTGGTTTCGGACAACGTCCATCAAAGTCATTAGGAACTGCTACTTTATTGATTGCTTTCATTCATTTTTTTTTTGCGATTTTCTCAAAAACTGCACCATTTTCATTAAAATTCGTAGACTATCTAAAGACATAAAAAAATATCGTATCTTGAAATATCGAATCTTGTCAGTTGATTACTTGTCAATCAAGGAGAATTTGCTACTACTATCGAAATCTGCTCTAGCGACGGCTCCAGGCCCAGACTCTTCTGCGTTCATTGCCGCGATCCTCTTACTCGTCAAGGCATAATAGTAGTATGAAATAAGCTATATTATCAACAACATTATAGTTTAAAAAACTAGATTAATTAACACATAACTTTGTAATGTAATGGTGATAGTGTATTTGTAGTAGCACGAGCGGTGTTATTAAAGTGCTTGTATGTATGTTTGAGATAAAGATAGAAGTATTAGTAAAAATCAAGAAGTCACCACTGTTTTAAAAATAATTATATTATCTCTTAGCAAATTTAAGTATTTTACTATATCACAATTATATCTTAATAAATGATGTATATCTAGAATAAAGGCAAATATCTATCATTGGCACTGAGCGATTCCTGAAGTGTTCTGGCTTTAGAAGCAGAATGCGGACTTAGTTGTTTGAAGGCAGAAGTCCGACTGTCTTGTTTGAAGGTAGAGTACAGACTGCTCGAAGGAATGCTCTCTAACAAAGCAGTTGGCCAAGTCGCATTGTATTAAATTTTGTGCCTTTGTTTCCCTACTAGCAATGACCCCAATTTACAGTACCTGACTCTAAAATACACTCTTTTTGAAGGTAAATTTACTATTTAATATATTTTACAAAACTATTTATTTTCATTGCTTTCTTCCACTACATTATCCCCCCTCCTGGAGAAATTTTTCGGCACGAAAAATTTGGGAGATAATCTGGAGTGGTAGAGGCTTGGAAGTTATAGAGGCGTGTGTGTAACCTCTGCAAGGTGGCCGTGTGTTGTAGGGTGCAGTCATCTTCTTCTGGGGCAAACGCTGCTTGAATGTGTGAGCGTTACTGTGGTGTTTGAATGTCTTCTATTCGAGCGAACGCTGCGTGAGTGGGTGAGCGTTGCTGGGGTGGTAGGCTGATAGGCGAACACTGCTTGGCGAGTGAAAATGTTGGTGATGAAGAATGTAACTGGCAAGGGTAGACAAGGCCGATCAATGTAGGCTTCTGAGTGATGGTACTGTAGGGATGCATGTACTTTCTTGAATTTATTCTATATGAACAAAAAAAAAAAAACTTAAGTAATTCAGAAATAATTTAATACATTAGATACATAATAATATTTCACAAAAAAAAATATATTTGTTTAATAAGCGAGCAAGGATGCGCAAGGATATGCGTTCGCAAATTATATCGTAATCACAATTTGTTTCGGATTTGTTGTTTGTCAAGGGTATGAGAAGATGAAGATCTTTTCCTTTGGTAAAATCTTGTATATCTGAAAATGATTATACAGCAACAAAGGTAGCTATGTTATTGACGGCAGAGTATAGGCACGACGCTACAGCGCCATCAATTTTCAGAGCTAGTTGTTCAGGGTTTGCTAGTTTGGGTAAACTAGCTAATAAAAATAAAAACTCATGCTGCACTTCCATTTTTCTTATTGCTTAGCTCTCACTTAGTCCGCGAAAAGTAATTTTTTTTAATTATACTTAGTACTTCTTAATTTAAAGAAATCCGTTGGAGCTATGTTTCAGAAAATTGCGAAAAACTGAGAAAAAAAAAAAAATAAGAAAAACATTCAGTAAAGTTGCAGAATTGCTGTTGGTGGATTTTGATGGAAACCTTAATGATGTCAATCAGATGCGGTGGTCAGAAGTTTGATGTTCCGGTGATTTTGCGAATTTTGAGATAATTTGTTAATTTGATAATTTGTTGATTTGGGATATTTACTAAAAAAGGCCCTTCGCTAAAAACATAGTTTTCGCACTCAATGGGATCTTGAAAACATGTATTTTTGAAAATACACTTCGATAATTTTACATAATTGCAATACTTCCTCATTTAGCAATAAGAGAAGGTATACAATTAATTCATTAGAATAAAGAATTCATTTAAATAAATAACTTTAATTATTATAATTAGCAATCAAATTTGCATATATATATTATAGTTTTTCTATTTGATATTGTACAGTTTTAACGGTTTTCTAACTGAAGCAGATGTAACGCACTCATTGGAAGTTATTAATGTAAATTTATGGAGATTGTACTTTTTTATGATGACCTTTTGTCTATTCTGAGCTTGCTCGCGTAGTTATCAACAGTATAACATTTGCGTTTATTGTGCAGCTGCACTTTTTGGAACCTTTACACTCTATTCCTCTCTCTGGCTCCTCTCTCTTTATATATATATATGTATAAGATGAGGGGGTCCTATCCTATAGATCCAGGTTGTCTTTCAGCTTCTATTTTAGCAGGCCAAACTGAACATGTTGTTTTTCCTTATAGATGTTGCCGAACTTCTATTAATGATTTTATCAGTGAACATTGAAGTTTGGCATGTTTTCCGATAGTTCTGTTAACATAAATTGACTTCAGAATTGGGATATTATGTTGGACTTTAAGATTCAAGTAAGATAGCCACGAGCTTGCAATGCATGTCTCTAAATGGATAACTCGTTGTTTTTTTTTATGTTTCCTATCATTTTAGCTACAATTCCAAATTTGAAGCAAATTATTTACTAACCGAAAGTGCATGCGAATATTTTCTGATAGTCAGGCCGCAGTCAGGGCTTTGATCAAGGCGTGTTGAAGTTCGAAATTGGTGGGAGAATGTAGGAGAAGGCTTAATACCTTAGCTTGGAGGGGTAAAGTGCCGCTGTATTAGGTACTCGGACATGCGGGAATAGAGGGTAATTAGAGGGCGGATTGGCTGGCTAGGGAGGGATGCTCCTTACCTTTTTGTGGTCCCGAGCCAGCCCTTGCCATCACTAAGAGGTTCTGTGATAATAAGATTAGACTTTGGGAGACGAATCAGAGACATTTTCCGTGGAAGCCTGCAACATTTTGTGGTCATCGACCAGTTTCGGGCGTTCGCCCATCTTCAGGATGCGTTTGTCAGACTGTGTGATAACACAGACTTGCACAGAACAAATTGAGTTTATACACACTGTATTAACTGAATTTGAGTGTTTAAACTGAGTGTACTTATGAGTGTATAAACTGAATTGGCTCTGTGTTATCACACTGTCTGACAAGCGCATCCTGAAGATGGGCGAACGCCCGAAACCTGTCGATGACCACAAAATGAAGCAGGCTACCACGGGAAATGTCTCTGATGCTTTCCAGCTTTGCGGAACCAACCACTAGAACAATTTGGGAGACGAAGGCTGTAGAGAAATGCTGGGAGGGCACGCAGGGGTGCCTCCAGGCTAAAAGATTTATCAAAGGGACTAAGCAGGGGATTTCAAGCCACCTCCTGTCCCTTAGTAGGATAGGATTGAGGACCTTATTAGGTGGACTGGGCACACATGAGTGGTTAGTCTTTTGCATAATATAGAGAGTACATCTAGTCCCATGTGTCAGAACTGTGATGATGGAGTTAGGGAAACGGTGTATCACTATTTATGTTAGTATCTCCGTTTCGCTGACACTAGATTTCCTGTATTTGGGAGGGCATCACTCTCGCGGGGCTGCCTGGGGGGATTGGAGCTGAAAGATATTTTAGGATACTGTAGATAAACAGGTAGACTACCGGGGATGATTAATTAGGGGGATGATTTGGAGGGAAATTGGGGGGATAAAAGCCACATTAGCTTAGGTCCCAGGCCGATAGGCACCCAATTCAATAAGTGCAACTTTGCAGAACATTCTCCTGAACTTTGTTATTAAATTTTCTCGAAAATGACTATAATGATTTCCTTCAAATTTGGAATGCTGTCTGCACAGATATAAATTGAAGAAACGGTGACGTTACATTTCAAAAGTTATTTAAGTTTGTGTAATGCACAAATTCAATTTCTATCTGGCATTTGTGCTAACCAATATATATACCCACCACCTTTATACTTACGTTAGCCAACTTTTATGGCCATATTGTAGTAAATAATTTGAACTTTTCTAGGGGATTAGGGATTTCGCCAAATCCAAAATTTAATGGCTTTTATAGATGTGAACTCTAGGGAAAATATATTAGCTCATATCAAATGTGCTAATAATCCTAATTTGTTACGAGATATGTTATCACATATGAATATTATCCGAAATCCAAATAGCTATTTAAATAAATGTTGTCTTAGTTCATTACAAAATAGGAATAATTACTTCCCAACTGCTAGGCCCATTAATTTCAAAGTTGTTTTTTTATTTTTATGAAACTCTAACCAATTTATGTGGTCCACTTTTAATAATAATAATAATAATATAATAAATATAAAGACGAAAAAGAAGAAGAAAGATAAAAAAAAAAAAAAAAAAAACATTCTACAGACCGCAACCAACAAAATTGTGTCGGCATTATGTAACTAAAAACTCGTTGGTGCGTTTAATAAAATTACCTAGAACACAAGTAGAATCTCAGCTGTTACGTCATTGTAAATCAGTTCATGAATGTTTTTTTTCATTCTGTTTTTGTTATTTTTATTTTTATTTTATTTATTCCTATTATTTATTTCTGTATAGAATTATTAATAATAAAATTTTTTTTTATTATTGTGCAGATTTATGCTTGAGGCGTGCAAACAGCGTATGAATGGTTTTATAGTGTATAATTTATGTAAATTCTTATGATTGCTATGATTTCTTCTTACGTTCCGACGGTATATAAGCTATAAAGAAAGTGTACTCATGTGTATATCCTATTTCATCTTTGGACATATATCATAGGTTTTGACCTTTTGTAAAACAATACTATTGTATTGTTTTCAATATTTATACTCTATACTTTTAAAACACACAGATAAAAATCATGCAACTCACTAAAACTGATTTTGCAAGTGGTTTGGGTGATTGCTTCTTGAATCGAAGATTGTTCAGATAAAGGAATGCATAGGTCGGCAACTTTTAGAAAAATGAGTTGTGCGCGCATCCGTCTCTCTGACTGCTAGCCGAAACCTTAAGTAGTTAAACCGCGTCCGTTTACATGTTTATTGGTTCATAAAACTATATGATGTTTATTAGCTCCGCCCAAAATAAATTCTTTTCTAATGCTAAGTGTCCACTTGTGACAAAGTCTCGAGAGAAAGTCTTGAGATCAGTCTCAGGGGGTTGTCCATTTGAGATCACTTTCGGTCTCGAGACAGTTTTCTGAGACTCGACAGTCACTGCAGTCTCGAGACCAGGAACATTTCGTGTCCACTTGAGAGTCAACTGGCAGCCACTTGCGTGATTTGATCGCTGTTTGTTTATGTTTATCTTTTCTTTCTTGATTCGCGCCAGGCCATAGCTTTTATAATTGCGTATAAGATTGCGAAAAAGCGGAAAGTGGAAAGAGTAGGTTTTTTTTTTAATAATTGCTTTAGACAGTCGCCTGTACAATAGGGTTTGGTTACAGAATTATGTTCAAAGTAGTTTGTTTACGTATTTAAACATAAATCTATGAGTGTAAAATTGAACAGAAAAAATTAATTTTTTTCTCAACTTTTGTTTTTTTTTTGTGTTTGTGTTTTATTTACAAAATATACATCGAAATTCATAATGGTGCGTTTTCTGTTTTTTTAACTTACACCTGTATTTGGCAAAATTGGGAATTAACTGAACATCATCACTTGAAATTACTTGATGTATCTTTCAGATACTCTGCGCCTTTTCATCTCCCATTTATATGCGCGCCTATAGGAAGGTTAAAAAAGAATTAACCAAAATACAAATAAAAATTTAGAATTCCGAAATATAAAAAGAAAAATACGCACAAGAATGAATGAAATCAAGGTCTCCGAGTGCTGAGAAAATCTTCAAATACTGACAGAATTCTGGAGACTGAGTCACGAGAGCAGAAATGAACATGCCCACTTGTGACAGTTACGCTCTCGGAGACTTGCCCAGCCTTGTCTCAAAGACTGCTCTCGCATAGTCGCGAGACTATTTGTCACAAGTGGACACTTAGCATTAGTTGTTGAGCTGTACTTCTTTCAGGACCGAGTCAAGACAAAAGCCAGATAAGATAAGAACTTTCACGACTAAGAAACCAGAAGTGAAAGGGATCTGACAATAGTGTGTTTTTTTCACTCTTAATAGCAACATGTTAATCTAATAATTTCAAATTTCTGATTCTCACTTTTTTTTCGGGGGACTTTTTAGGTTATAAATCTATATTTTAATCAATAATAAAATATCAAATTTTCTCAACTTGGATATTTTAACGTTATTTTTGGGAGGCACCTATTTGGTAAAAAGCAAACGTTTCTCACATTTAAAAGCAAACATTTCTCACATGAAAAAGCGAACGAACATTTTATCATACTGGGTAGGGGAACTAGTTTGGCTGTGTTGAAATATGACTGGTACCGTTTGAATTGTTTTTCTTAGCCCTGTGTAACGGCAAGAGAGAGAACACAAGCCCGACTGAGAGAAAACAGACTATCTCTGGTACTCTCTGACTTAAGCAGGCTCTAGCCTGCTTACAGGGGAGAACCTGTATATAAGCCAGTGAGAGATCTAGACATCTATGTATCAGATTCAACCATATACATTACATCGTGTCATAACTCTACTCACTAACCCTTTATTCTATAAAATCATTAGAAGTCCAGTGCAGTTTGTGTAAACTTATAGTTATATTATAACAGTGTCTTCATATCTCGTCTAATTAATCAAACCCAATTTCTCCCTCATCAACTCCATTATATTGATGATGTAACGGTAAGAGAGAGAACACAAGCCCGACCGAGAGAAAACAGACTCTCTCTGGTACTCTCTGACTTAAGCAGGCTAGAGTGGGGAGAACCTGTATATAGCCAGTGAGAGATCTAGACATCTCTCTATCAGATTCAACCATATACATCACATCGTGTCATAACTCTACTCTAACCCTTTATTCTATGAAATCATTACAAGTCCAGTGCAGTTGTGTAAGCTTATAGCTATATTATAACAGTGTCTTCATATCTCGTCTAATTAATCAAACCTAATTTCTCTCCTCATCAACTCCATTATACCCTAACATAAATACAGAGGGGGATGCACGTGTCTACCCAAGGCAGTTAAATAATTGAGGATGATTATACTGAAATCCAGAAGAGCCTACATACAATCGAACCTATACCTATTCGAAACATTTGAAATTTTAATGTCTTAGATTCCTCAGAATCTTCAAACTTAATTTTTTCATAGAAAAATGTTTCAAATAAAAGTGATAGATCATATATCTATGAAAATAATAGATACATATCTATGAAATCATAGATACATCTCTATAGAAAAATCATAGATACATATCTATGAAAATAATATTCCAAGTTTATAAAAAATGTTGTTTGCTGTTTTAGATAAAATTCCAAAAAAAAAAAAACAACTAAAATATTTAATAGTAAAATTGCATTTCTAGTTAAAACAGTTTTCAGATTTGAAATGCTAACAATACGTGTAATATACTTGTAGTGTTATTTTGGTAATGGAACTATACACACTGTATTGAAGTGATTCATTAGAGGAAAACTTAGCGCTGCTTTTCCACCAGAATCTCCCTGGAAAAAGATAGTAATGAAGTTTATTGAAAATTGTGGTAAACATTTTTTAAGAAAATCTTGAACAAAACTGATTCAGTAAAGTGGTATTTTCAGGTTGATGGATTTTTCTTATATCCTTCGTATCCTTGTGTTCTGAATTTCATAAAACAAAATACCCCTTCGTATCAGATGCGATGTTAGTATTTAAAAGGTACCTACTACCAAGTTTGAGTGAGCTTGCTGTGATTGTTCCTTTTTCGAGATATTTTGTTCATATACACAGACACCATTCGCTACGAACATTTTTTTTAATAATGGTAATTTGAAACATGTATTTCCGGTGAAATCTCAGTTTTGAAAATTTGACATCATCAATTTACGAATATAATACCGGAAATACATATTTTGTAATTAAAAAAAAAAAAAACACAGAAAGACTTATACAAAGAAATACATGATCAATTTATTAAAAAAATACTTGAAATATCCACTATTTTCCCTTTTTATGACAAACTCTGCTTCAGTTTAAAATAAAACAGTTACATTAGAGATGATCAATCAATACATCTTTTTTAAGATAATCATCGGCGACCTTTACAATTCAAAATTATAAGCACTTTTAAAAATCTAACTAAACTCTCTGATCTCTGTGGTGGAAATGATAAATGAAGACTTATATAATTTTCTATAAGTCTATCTTGCGATGGCAGAAATATGAAATAAATATCTTTAATGTCCCTTTGCTTTCAGTGGATAACATAATTAATTATTTGATTGGAAAGAGGTGACATACGTTACTGAACTAGTGCAAATTTGCATTTCAATGGAGAATTGAATTATTAAGTTAAAATAGCGTTCACTTTTAGGTTTCTTTAATAAAGCTCATTTTATTTTAAACAATAAAGTAACATCAGAGACATTTTCCGTGGTAGCCTGCTTAAGGTTTATATTCAATGTTCTCATTTGGTCTCTATTTAAACTTTGTTTATTTGTCTTTATTTTAACAATGAAGTAAAATTACAAATTTATATATTTATAAATTACAATTAGCAAACTACAAGTCCTCTTTCAAGCTCTTTATATTTATTTTATTTATTATAATCGGTGATTCATGTTAAAATCAATTGTGGTATTCAATTTCTTTCTTTTTTTTTTTAATTTAAGGCGCGTTAACATCTATGGTCGTTGGCGCCCGGAGCCTTCTCAGTGCACTATCGGCCTCCGGACAGTGTTTTCTCGTTAAAGACAACACTGTCCATCATCGGACAGTGAGCTGTAGAGGCTCCTAGGAAGAGAAAAGCTAAAGCGGCCTCTACACGGTCAATAATATTGTCAATATCAGTATTGACAATGTAACCATCAATACTCGTGCTAACCAGTTTCAATATTTCATTACCTTACACGATCAATATTATTGTCAATACTTTTGTCAATAACTGTGCTCATTAGTTACTACTTCTGCCACTAGGAGAGTGAATTTACGTGTTTGTACTCGTTATTTTGTTGGCTTTTTTTACCTTAAAAAATGAATAATCGTACAAAAGCTTGCGTAGCCATTATTTTGGCATTTGGCACTACTCATAAAGTCCTTTAACCTATTATAATAGTATCGCTTTTGTTTTGTACAGGTTAGTTTCAACGTTGTATAAAACTATTGAACTGAGTATTGATGGAAATATTGGCGCCGCCCCTACACGGTCAATATATCCCCTCCATTCTCAGTATTGATACACAGAAAATCTGAATTTCATCAATACTCTTGTCAATACCGATCGTCAATACAATTTTTTCACCTTACATGGTCAATATTATTGTCAATACTCTAAAGTATTGTCAATATTATTGACCGTGTAGAGGCCGCTTAAAGGTAGCACAGCTGGACTTGAACCCGGGACCTCCTCATGGGAGTCCAGTATGCTAATCCCTCACATAG
The DNA here is from genome assembly GCA_011037195.1 of Triatoma infestans. Lineage (NCBI taxonomy): Eukaryota > Metazoa > Arthropoda > Insecta > Hemiptera > Reduviidae > Triatoma > Triatoma infestans. Next base: position 32,078 of record JAAEAF010003082.1, on the reverse strand, counting down.
CTATTCCCTTTCCTGGTATTCAGTTTTACTTAAATTTCCAGTTCTTCGCAATTATTTATTAATTTTGGTGTTTGCCAAGATAAATAAAGACTACGTCTTCTTCTTCTTTATTTTTTGAGAAAAATGAAGTGAGAAAAATGTTTTTACCTAATGGTCAGTGGGTTATCCTGTTTTTGTGTTTCCTGGTGAGAGTATACCAGGAAGTTTATTATTAATACATCATGCTCCATAAAATATATTACGTGTTATCTAATACTTATTTGAATATTTTTGAAATACAATTTAGTTCCATATTTGAATTTTTAGGAGGAAAATAAAACAAACAATGATTCAGTGGTTTGTGTAAGTATGTGTGTGAGAGCTCCGTTTCTTATACATTACGATTTGAGTCAACATTCATTAACCGGAAATGAAATATTACTGAATGGGTACTTTTTGTTGTTGTTGTTGTTGTTGTTCTTTGTGATTTCCTCGAAAATAGTTCCAACGATTTTTCTCACAAATTAACTACGCACAACAATAATTTATTTTACTTTTTTGGGTTGAAATATTTATTTTAGGGGCTTTGTAGAGAAACTTTAACGATAGATTTCCAGTCTAGACAAAGGCATTTTCTGCTAGACTACACAGTAATCTCATTACCGGCTATTGGCTGAGAACCAACCTATACCCCCCACTACTATATGTATATTGATTGTCAAATGGCAATAAAAGTTGAGTAAATTTCTTATTTTATAATAATATTAACTTTAGTAAGAGAAAGTCGTGTGATTTGTGTCACACCAGATTTTTGTAACTAATAATGGGCCTACTTTTTTACTTTCTCTCACTCCTAGTAAGAGGAAGTATTGTAATTGTGTCAAATTTTGGATATCAAGTTTTCACCGGAAATATCCGTTTTGATGTCCGCTGAGTCCAAAAGAGTGGTTTTTAGCAAATACCTGTGTGAGTGTATGTGAACAGCATAGCTCAAAAACGAAAAACCGTAGAAAGTTGAAACTTTATATTCCGTTCAGGTATTACTATCGCATTTGACTGTACGTTATCTGTCAAAATTCCTCAACCGGAAGTACCACTTTACTACTTGTTTTTTTTTTACTTTTTTGCGTTTTTCTCAAAAATGTCTCCGACGATTTCCTTGAAACTTCGTATATAAACTAAACATACCAAGATCTACAACTTTTATTAAAACATTTCTCAGCGAAAATTCATTTAAGGCTCTTTTGGACGAATGTGGGGTTATGTTTTTCTCTAAAGTGCTATCATAGTTGATTATACAATTTATCATCCAAACAATTAATTAGAAATAAATAGATGGCCAAATTCCTAGTTTCAGAAAATTTAGTAAACCGGAAGTGCGCTTTTACTGGACAGTTTTCGTCGTATTTCATTAAATTTGGTACACAAACTATACAATTTGTCAATTATAAATTGAGAACTGGAGTAAGAGAAGTTGTATGATGTTTTTCATACCAGATTTTTTTTTTGTTTCTTACTCTAGTAAGAGAAAGTATTGTAATCGTGGCAAATATTCGATATCGAGTTTCACCGGAAATATCCGTTTTGAGGTCCCCTTAGTTAAAAAGTGTTTTTTTGCAAATAGTCGATGTGTGTGTGTGTGTGTGTGTGTGTGTGTGTATGTATGTGTGTGTTTGTGAGTGTGTGAACAGCATAGCTCGAAAACGAAAAATCGTAGAAAGTTCAAACTTGGCATTCTGTTTAGGTATCATCGAGAGATCCGACAGTGGGTTATCTGCCAAAATTCCTCAAATGGAACCACCACTTTACTGATTTTTTTTTTTCCACTTTCTTGCGATTTTCTCAAAAATGGCTCCGACGATTATCTTTAAACTTGAAATATCAACTACACATACAAAGAGCTACAACTTTTATTTAAAATATTTTTCTGGGCACTTTTTATTATTTAAAATTCATTTATGGGCACTTTTTGGGGAGGGGTGGGGTTAGGTTTTCTTGTAAAGTGCAATTTTTGTTTACTATACAATTTATCATCTAAATAATAATAATTAGAATTAGATGTGTTGTTATAATTACGAGTTTGAATAATATCGGATAACCGGAAGTGCGTTTTTACTGAAATATATTTTTCAGTTTTCTGGTATTTTCTTGATAACGGCTCTAACGAATTTCTTTAAACTAGGCATGTGAACTACAAATATAAAGAGCTACAACTTTTATTTGAAACTTTTCTCCTGATAAAGTCACTTAAGGGAACTTTTGGTGGAGGGGTGGGGTTATGTTTTCTCTAAAGTGCTATCATAGTTGATTATACAATTCTACCATCCAAATAAAAATTACTAGAAATTAATATATGACCAAAATTCCGAGCTTCAAGAAAATTAGTAGACCGGAAGTGCGCTTTTACTGAACAGTTTTTTTTGAGTTTTCGACGAATTTCGACGAACTATGTTTTTTATATTTGTGTAATAACTAATTATAAAATGCTAAAAAAATGTATTAATTACAGAATATTTCAAACAATAGTACGATAATTTTTTTCTTTTAATTCCCCTTTTATTTCCCATGTATCACACAACATTGCTCAAAACCGTTGAAACCGTTATAAATTAATATTATGTTATCTTGTTGTTATTTGCATGTAACCATTTCAATTTTTTATTTTTATTTTTTGCAGGTAAGTGAGCAGTTTTCTTCCAGTTTTGTCTGATAAGGTATGCTAAAAGTTATATAAGATATTGGTATAGTGGTTATGAGCATGGACTTGTAAATGGGAGGTCCCCAGTTCAAGTCCCGCTCGTATAAACTGTTAAATTTTATATATTTTTAAAAATATAATAATGGTAAAGTAGGTGTTTCCGACAACTGTCTATGACATCTAATTTGTTGGTTGGACATTAAGCCCGCCTGAAAAAATAGGAAAAAAAAAAATAGGTTTTAAGACAGATTATACCCAAAGATATACATCGTATTTCCTATCACCCTGGCAAGCCGAACTAAACGATTGTAAACATGATAATTTCAAAAAAATAAAAATTTGTCTCATTGCGATGAGAAAAAGTTGTGTAAGAGTTTCACACGATATTTTTTTCATCGTTGTGTCTTAGTGTTTAAAGGTCTCGATAGCTAAGCTAAGGTTTAATGCCGTAATCGCTTCTGGTATTTGCTTTTAAGGTAAAATTGTGAAGTGTATTTGTTACTAGAACATCTTCTTAACAGTTATTGATTCACTGGAACAGATGGATGTTCACTATTCCCCTTAAACCACGATATATGATCGATAATTAGCCTGAATAAATAGTTATTATTTTAATTTTTACTTTTTATTATTTCAATTAAAGTAAATAATATGCTGAAAAGAAAGAAATATTATGGTTCTATTTAATTGACGCATTAAATTGATTATATTTATTTGTAATTGATTATACGATTCTAATGAGAGGATTGTAGCGTAGAGAATCTGATTTTTAATGTGCTATTTTCAGTTGGAATTCTCCTAGATAATTCTATTGATTTTTGAAGATTTTAGTATAATCTTATTTCATGAATTGGTTAAAAAAGATATATATATATTTTTTTAAACTAAGCTAAAATGTGTTAATTAGTTTTAAATATAGTGAAAATGTTTAAAACCTGGTTCTATTATTATTATTAAAAGATTAGTAAATACAGAAACTTCTTTACTAGTTTTACAAAATCTTCCAGGCGAATTAAAACGAACTTTGTGAATGGATTTAATGTGCGTGCTCGTTCGTTGGTGAATAAAGTTTTTGGTTGGTTTAGAAGGATAACGGAAGAATTTATTGCTTTTCAAACTTATTCTGAAAATTTTTATACAGGCTTTATAAAGTTTTTTTTTTAAATAAGTATTTTCCATTAAAGTTTCAAAAGATTGTTTTGTTTATGGAAAAGTTAAATTCTGGAATATAGCTATAGTTTTTTTTTTCTTTACTTTTAGCTAATCGTGAAAAAAATTGATCAGTAATATGAGGAATAAATCAAGGGGAATTAATGTCAAAGGGGTTTAAAGTCTGGAATAAAACTGTCACGCGACTTTTCTTAAGCGGCACAGATTTTGCATTACTTTTAACGTAAAATTTACCCTATCTAAATGGGCGGGTGTTGGTGTAGTGGTTATCAGAATGGACTTGTAAGTGGGAGGACCCCAGTTCGAGTCCAGCGTATAACTGCTAAATTTTATATTTGTTTAAAAAATGTTAATAGTAAAGTAGGTGCTTCCGCCTCCGTCCACGTCACCTAATTCGTAGTTGGACGTTAAGCCCGGCTGGAAAAATAGGCATTACTTTACTTTACTTACTTTTACCCTATCTAAACGGACAATACAGTGCTCTGCGTACTGTTTTGCATAGTAACCTCTCAAAAATGACTGTCGCTGCATAGGCTCCAGTGTTGAGTTATCTTTGAAAGCAACAATAAGGAGGAAGTTCTCAAAATGGAAAAACTATGAACTGGAAGACGTTGAAGAAGAAATAATTAGATTTCCTTCTTGGTTTCACGGAATTGGGTGTCCAGTGTCCACCTCATTCAGCTCGTCTATCTTCTGCTGCAGAGAATTGAAGTAGAAAGTAATAATAATTAGATTATCAAGCATTTGTTCCATAGAGGCTTTGCAGGTTAGGCTGGTAAAAAGAACCCTATGTGCAAGTTTTGGGTCACTGTGAGGGGCTTACTTGGCTACAAATTCTATTGAATGAAACTTTATCCAGGCATCCATGCCCAGATTCTAAAATATGTTCACAAAATAATATTGAAGGACCTACTCGAGCGGACGCCATAATGTGCCTTCAGGCAAGAACCTAGCATTTAATATAATGTATTCCCAGTTTTATGTACGAAGCTGTACTAGATCATAAATTGCTAGTCGAAACCATGTCTGCCTGTACCAAATATGATATTTTCAGCCATTCTATGCACAGCTGCTTATCAAATATCACCTGGAAGACAACATTATTTTTCTTGTTCATAAGAAGATATCACTTTATTTAACCACAATGAGGATTTGATCAGTTAGAAAACAGAAGAGTAAATGCAGAGTCAACTTTTACGTCTGTAAATATGATACAGACGAGGTATAAATTAGCGTCAATGTTGGCTGCTTCTAGGTGACCAATTCATCAAGTGATTTCGAGCATATCGGCGAGGCCAGAATGATCTCGTGAAAAGGGTTACGAGGATTCGGATGCAATCTGAGGTTTTCATGAAAGTTGAAGTAACGGGATTAAGTGAGGTTGACTACGATTGGGACTTTGCGATCTGAAATGTAATATTTGAAACATAGAAGGAAGCGTTAGCGATTAAATGACGGATTTTTGATTGCAGTTTAGGTTGGATTTTTTGATACCACCGCACCGTAGAGTTCTGGTCCGTAAGTCCGTAATTGGCATAAGGAGAGAGGTATATATTCTTACTTTCTTCTATTATTTCCAAACGCTTGCCAAGTAGTTTCGCGAGTAGTTGATATCATCATATGTTGAGGTCTTTTCTTTTCAGTCAACTAGTGAATTCTTTGTTAGTTTTGTCTAGGTATAATCCAAGGTATTTTCATATGTTCTGCAGATGATATAGGAGTCTTGTACTACATGTACAACACAGTTTAGACCCTATCATGGAGACGATCGAGAAAAGGTCTAGATCGGAGGAAGGATTTTATGTTTAAGATGAAAATAATATATTTAAATTGAGTAGGGTCTATTTTCATTCTCCATTTAGTAAGCCATTGTATGAGGATAGGCTTGCAAATTACGAGTAGTGAGGATAAGGTCAGAAACAGACCATAAGATTCCAGTGTCATCGGCGAAGGTGCATATGTATTTAGAAAGATGTGTTGGTAAGTCAGCCGTGTAGATGGTTTAAAGAAAAGGAGCTAGAATACTTTCTTGTGGAACATTACCAAGGACAGGATAAACTGAAGCCGGCTGGTTTCTCATAATTAATTTAGCTTAAGTATTGTAATAAATGTCTAAAGTACAAAGCTCAAATATGGAGAATAAAAACCGGCATTAATAGCTAGACAAAAATTATGAAGTAAATAAATAAACGAATTAACAAACTTAAAATTTATGGCTGGCAACAACTTTTGTGTCTAAATGGGGAAACTTATAATTCTATTAAACTAATGGCAAGCTGGTGGAAAATTAAGTTTTCATCATGAAGTTGTGTAGGGAAACTGAGGGAGATCCCAATGCACGTGAGAAAATCTTGGTTACACTAAGTAAACCTTACCACAATTTTAATGGTTCTATCATACTTTGGGGACCATGTAATGAAAACATTACACCTACGACAAGTTTGGATACTTTAAATTACTTATTGATTCAATTAGGGCAGATATACACATAGTGTGCCTTTAACATCAGACCTTATGCTGTTAGGTAAATTCTAATGATAAGCTCTAAGTCATGTTCATTTTTTCTTTTTAATGTCTTCCCTTTTGTCTTAAGAACATCTTCTTCTCGATCGTCTCCATCAAAGTTTCCAAACATTGTTGCCAGGATTTGGTAGAATTTGTATTCTACAGACAGTAACCAGGAAATTCTTGTTGATTTCGTCGCACTTTAAGGGGCTTGCTTGCAGTATTAACCCATCAATAAATTGGAACGTTATAATTTGGTGAATAATAGCAACATCTTACTGTTTCACATGCACTGAGGAAGATCGACTAAATGCATATCAAGGGAAACGCTAAGGGAATCTGCGAACTTGTACAACGTGAGCACAATCCGAGTGTTGGTCTTTCAAGCAAACAATTCACTCCGTCGTGAAAAACAATGTTTTTCTTGCAAAGTTCACGATTAATATAATACTTCTTTTGCTTATTGTTTGCACTCTTGAAAGCTTCTTTAAGGATCAAGTATTCATACAGCAAAGTCGCCTTACATTTGTAGTAGTTGTTAGGAAGGTTGAAAGGATCATGTTGCTGATCCAGGCGATTAATGGTCACTAGAAGTCTCAATCGAAGAGAAGGTAGTGGTCGACCGTGTTTAATGGTGGCTAGAAACGTCGTTACAAAGCTCTTACTGTACTACGGAACCGTCCTTTAATGAAGTTTCGAACCAATCGGTCCGTAAATAGTGGGTGAGTTCTACAGTTGCCAGAAAAAGAGTGTGATCTAATCTCTAGATGCTCCACATTAGGTGCTTTACTAGTGAACAGGCATTGAGCAGAAAAACGAGTTTTTTGCAAAACAGAATCTCATTTGGACAGTTGATCAATCTCGCATGGATCTGTTCTCTTCAAAGATGAAATCCTGGTTTTGTCACCAATCAGATGACCGGAATGGTGTGTGGAAAAGATGCTATTTTTTCCATGTGTGATTCACAGCCATTCCACTTTTGTGATTCCAGTCGATCAGATATGACATGGGATGGAAACAATGCCCGTGTCCTACCGAACTGATTGTTATATAAAACGGAACTTTAACCGCACATAGGTAGATTTTAGAAGTAGTTCTTACGGAAGCTGTGATCCATTTCTCTATTTATTGCTGACAACTTTGTGCTAATGCCCGAGTCGTCACAAATACATAGAGATAGGAGCAATTACCCCAATGAATTGCACAAAACGTTCTTCCATGGGGGACATTATTTGGAGATTTGTTTAGACATCATTCGCCGCCTACAACCTATGGCTTTGAATTGCTGGTACTCGATGCAAGGCCGGAGGCGGTAATTCACGCTGAGGGGAGAAAATAATCATCAATAATTTTAGACGCTCTAACGCTTTCCAGGTATTTAGGTGAATTTTCTTTCAAACCATTTGATTTTAATTAACTTGCATAATTTATTTAATTGTTTTTGTTTTATAATAACCTGATTAATATAAGAATAAAATTATGTGAAGTTAAAAATTTATGCAAAGTAAGGCTGTTCCATTTTTTTGTCCATAAGCTTATATTTATATATTTCCATAACATAGTTATTTTGTTCAATAATTTCAAAGTTAATATGTCAGTAACAAAGTTAGCAGTTTAGAGAACAGAAACCAATTAGTGTATTGTTGTTATATAGATTAATAGACAGATTGGATTGAATCTTCAGTTTTCATGCCAATTAGCTTGCCGCATTTAGCCTTCAATTGCTTCTGGACAAGTTGTATTAATTGATTGCCTGGTTATCTATCTCTCGGTTCGTAATTAATTATTTTCGTTTTATAAAGTTATAAAAAACTTATGACTGTTTGAAAAAACATGCGAAGAATTTCATCAATTACAAGAATATATCAATTTATTGATATATTAGTCTGTGGCTACGGGAACAAAATATTAATATGATATTGCTTAGATAGAGGAGAAAATATTAATTCGAAAATAACAGACCCCCATATTAAATCAAAAGTTGTTTGATAGAAAGATATTGCTTAACCTATTTGTTCTGCTCCGGTATTTATCAAGAAAGGTTTCATTTAAAATCACTGACATACTTTTATTTTCTTGATGCGGAGATAAATTTTATGAAACGCACATACTGGAAATAGTTTCTAAGACAATAAAATTTTATTGATTATAGTTTTCATAACGTTTAACAAGTTTTTTTTTTTTTTTTTTCTTACTGTTGCTACTTTTTGCTGTTTTTACTCTCTGCTATTAGGAAGTCAAATTGTGTGAAATTTTCGATATTGAGTTTTCACCGCAAATTCATGTGTTGAAGTCCGCTGAGCCCCCCAAAAAAGTGTTTTTTGGAAAATGGTCTGTTTGTGTGTGTTCGATTGAACAGCGTAGCTCAAAAACAGAAAGTTCAAAATTGACATTCATGTGGATATCACCATGGGATCCGACAGGAACTACTTACCTGTCAAAATTCCTTAACCGGAAGTACCACATTACTGAATGCGTTTTTCATTTTTTGGCGCTTTTGGCGAAAACAGCTCCAACGATTATTATTAAACTTTTGTTTTATTAACAAGAAATACAATGAGCTTCATATTTTATTTGAAACATTTCTCTGGGAAAATTCATTTCAGGGAACTTTTGAGGAAGCGGTGGTGTTATGTTTTCCTCTAAAGTACTTTTTCAATTTATTATACGAGGTGTGTTCAAAAAAATGACGGAAATTTTCATTTTTTTGGAAAGAATTTCATTTATTCGTCTACGTCAATGTTATCCCCTTCAAAATAGTCCCCATTAGATTATTATATATACACTTATGCCAGCGCTTCTTCCAATCCCCAAACCACTTCTGGAACTCGATCTTTGGGATAGCTTTGAGCTCTTTCAGCGATGCACTTTTAATCTCATCTATGCTTGAAAAACGACAGTCCTTCAAGATTCTTTTTATTTTTGGGAACAAAAAAAGTCACATGGGGTCATGTCTGGCGAATATGGAGGCTGGGGCATCATTATAGTGTTGTTTTTTGCCAAAAATTCACGAACAAGCAACGATGTGTTGAGCAGGTGCATTATCGTGATGCAAAAGCCATGAATTGTTTGCCACAAATCCGGGCGTTTTCTCCGGACTGCTTCGCGCAAACGGTGTTGAACTTGCAAGTAGTATTGCTTATTGATCGTTTGACCTTGTGGCAATAACTCATGGTGCACTATGCCATTAAAATGGAAGTACACAGTGAGCATAATGTTCACATTTGACCGAACTTGTCGAGCTTTTTTCGGTCTTGGCGATCCGGAATGCCTCCAATGGGACGATTGAGCCTTAGTTTCGATATCATAACTATAAACCCATGTTTCATCACCTGTTATGACACGCTTCAATAGTTTTGCATCGTTGTTGACTTGATTTAGCGATTCCTAAGCAACTTCTATTCACCGCTGTTTTTGTTCGAAATTCAACACTTTTGGAACAAATTTTGCTGCAACACGTTTCATATCCAAAACAGATGAAAAATTTGCATGGTATGAACCTGTTGATATGCCAACATCTTCAGCAACTTGTCTAATTGTGATTCGGCGATCGTTCATAATCATTTCTTTCATTTTTTTCCACGTTTTCATCGGTTGTTGATGTGCTATGACGACCCGTACGCTCGTCATCTTCAACGCCTTCATGGCCATCTTGAAAACGTTTATACCATTCGTAAACCCTTGTTTTACTCATAGCAGATTCACCAGAAGCAATATTTAACATTTCTAAAACTTTGTTGCACTTTATTTCATTTTAATAGCAAAATTTAATGCAAATTCTCTGTTCCATGATTTATACAAATGAAAAATCGCCGACTGTAACAAAACACGTGTTATCCTTTTAACAGTTGCCAAGAGACTAAACATCCAATATAGCTCAAAATGTATTGATACATTTTAAGACATATTTACTCAACACAACAAAGAAGAAAAATCGTACCAATCGGACAAATATAACCCGCGAAACTTCAAAATTCCCGTTACTTTTTGAACACACCTCGTATACTCGTATATCATCTAAATAATATTAAATAGAATTAAATATATTGCTGCTAATATTTCAAGTTTGAGAAAAATCGGTTGACCGGAAGTGCGTTTCTAACGAACAGTTTTTTTCACTTTGCTGAGATTTTCTCGAAAATGGCTTTAACAATTTTCTTCAAACTTAATATAATCGTTTACACATTTAAAGTGCTACAGCTTTTATTTGAAACATTTTTCGCAAAAAATTCATTTAAGCTGAATTATAAAGAGGGAAAAACATGTAACAATGTTACGTTTTCCTCTAAAATGTTATTTTAGTTTATTATACAATTCTATCATCTAAATAATATTAATTAGAATTAAAGATGTGGTCAAAAAAATATGTCTGAAGAAAATCAGTTGACCGCAAATGCAGTTTCACTGAAGTTATTCAAGTTTTCTACAAATTTATCCACGTACACCGACGTATTTCATTAAATTTATTACACTAACTATGAATACACTGGGCCTATCGCTTTTATGGGGATCTTTTTCCCCAGAAAGTTCATTTAATGAAGTTTGGGGATATGGTTTCTTCAAAAAAGTCATATTTAGATTCAAGTTTAGATTCTTCAATTGATATAAAATTGAAAATCTACAAATATGTAGTAAAAATTATGTTTGTACAAAATTTGTCAGTTAAATCTGTTTAAACTGCAACATGAGAAAGTTGTTTGAGTGTTTCACACCAGATTTTCTGATAAATGATAGAAAAGAGAATTTTTCAAGCCACTTGATTACTTGCTTAGTATTTGGGGTTCTTTCTCTGATGTATTTAAATGGACTTACATTGTATTTACTTCTGAACTGTACAGTTTAATATTGATTAATAAGAAGATTTTCAGATATTTCGACCTAGTGTTTACAATGCGATTGTAATAAGATGTTTTCTGGCCAGTGAGTAATTAAATGAAGTCAGTTTAAAGTTGTTGAGCTTTATTGAAGCATCATCAGGTAACCTATTACAACAATTTAATAATTACATAATATACGTATATATATATAAAAAAATGTCATAGGTCTTATTCGTTATTGGCTTGATTGAGATAGAGCTTTGACGTATGAAAGTATTCATTAGAATGGGAATATTTATTAGTGTGAATTAGTTAGGTATTGTAAATACGTTTTTAGCAAATGTGTGCGAAAGTATTTATTGGTATGAATGGTTTATGGTGTGTGTGTGTGTGTGTGTTTAGGTTTAGAGTTTAAAGGGTGTCTGGAATATCGAGGGTGATGCGATAGTGGAGTCGTCGCCGTCGCGTTTTTTTTTTGTTTTTTTATAAATGAGAGAGGAGGTGGGAAGGTATGGTTTCGGCTAGGTATCTCCCACTTCGTAAATTAAACTCTCTTACATTAATATAATGGGTCTTATTCAGAAAGCGGACGTATCTTATATCTTCTTTGACATTTGACAGTGTTTTGCTAGTTATTTGTTGTTTACATTACTTTTGTTGTTTACTTTCGTATCACAATATTTGACCTTTGCTCTTAAATCTTTCTATTTGTCTGCAAAACGAAGAAACGAGGTAGTATGTGGGGCATCAAGGGCTCTTCTGGATTCATATCTGTGTGATTTTTATGTGGTGAAGGGACTTATTCGAACAAATAATGCTGGACATTACTGTGTTTCATTCTCTGTACTGTAACTGTTAGTTTATTTGTGTACTGGTATTGAAATATAGAGAAGTCCACCAAAAAAACAGGTGACGTCCATTTTCCAAACAATACCCAAAATAGCTGAAATCTCCACATACTACTTTCTTACTTTATTATATATATTATGAGTTTATGACTGATTTTAATAGATAAAATATAATCAGTATATTAAGACACAGAACTGGTCGATACATTTTAATATGGGGATTAAGACAAAACTATATTATTACCTTGGCATGAACACACTGGTGCATGTGAATGGGAATTAAACGAGTTAAAAGGGGGCCAAAATGTACATTGAAGGTGGAGAGGATAATGCAGAGAAACATGAGCCGAGTGTACACTTGGTGGTTATATGCAGAACTACTGGGGAGTGACTCCGCCAGTAAGGCTAAAACAGTGTGCTTTGTGTTAATGGCTGTTGGGGGGTGGTGTTTAGCTGAAAGCGCTGGGATAGTTGTGACTAAGGGCTCTAAAGCTAAGCTTTACTATTCCTGCCTCTTGCCATCCCACCCACCACGTCATCACTAATAGCAACTTCAAAACTCAACCACCATTTATTCCAAAGCTGTATGCTACTTAGCCTTAAGTTAATAAGTCTAAAACTGTATAAGTCTTGGTCAACTATTTACTTAAGTTACCAAAGTGTACGTCACTTTGCCGCTTATCTCTCTTTAATAATTCACAATGACTAGGACTTAATGTGAAAGTACTGAGCTTGATTACGTTGCGGAAAAACGAGGATACTTCACTTATTTCACTTCTTAAACAGTTATATTAATCCAATATATAATTTCCTCCTACTTTGAAAGATTACATTTTTTCTTTCTTCGGCAGTCTTTTTTTTTTTTTTACTTTCTCTTACTCCTAGTAAGAGGAAGTATTGTAATCGTGCCAAATTTTCGATATCGAGTTTTCACCGGAAATATCCGTTTGAGGTCCCCTGGGTCCAAAAAAGTGGTTTTTAGCAAATAGTCCTCTGTGTGTTGTGTGTGTGTGTGTGTGTGTGTGTGTGCGTGTGTGTGTGTATGTATGTATGTGAACAGCATAGCTCAAAAACGGAAAACCATATAGAGTTGAAACTTGATATTAAGTTTACGTATTACCATGAGAACTGACGGTGCGTTATCTGTCAAAATTGCTTCAACCTGAATACTTCTGTACTAGATGGGGTTTTTTTGTTTTTGCGATTTTCTCACAAGCTGGGCCTGACGATTTTTTTTCGAACTTGGTTATCAACTACACATACAAGAGCTACAACTTTTTATTTGAAACATTTCTCCGGAAAAATTCATTTAATGGCACTTCTGGGGAGGGATGGGGTTAGGTTTTCATCTAAAGTGATTAAACAATTCTGTCATCTAAATAATGTTAATTAGAATTAAATATGTGGTTGAAATTTCGAGTTTGAAATAAATCGGATCACCGGAAGTGCGTTTATTTTAATACTTTACTGAATGATTGTTTTCACTTTTTCGCGATTTTCTCAAAAATGGCTTGAAACTTACTATATAAACTACATATACAAAGATCTACAACTTTTATTTAAAACATTTTCTCTAGGAAAATTCATTTAAGGGCACTTTTAGGGAGGGGTGGGTTATGTTTTCTCAAAGTGCTCTCCATAGTAATTATACAATTCTATCATCCAAACAAAATTAATTAGAAATAAATAGATGACCAGATTCCAAGTTTCAAGAAAATTAGTAAGCCGGAAGTGCGCTTTTACTGAACAGTTTTTTTCAGGTTTCGACGAATTTCATTAAATTTGGTATATACTAACTATAACATTTGTCAATTATAATTTTGAGAACTGGAGTAAGAGAAAGTTGTGTGAGTGTTTCACACCAGATTTTTTTAATATTATACAGATAGTTTTATAATTATACTGAAGGGATAGTGTTGAAGAGAGTAGTAGAGGATAAGCTAAACGGTACTGTTCCTCCAATAAGCAGTTGTCTACCCAACTTTACGCCAGCATACCCAGTCGATTGTATTCTTATTTGAGTAATTTATATTACTCGGATTCAACTTTTTCTTACTTCACGCAATTAAAAGATCCTTAAACTGAGACTCAGATTTTGGAATATTTATTTTGGAATTAGATCAAATTATATATTGTATTGTAATTCTTAAATAGTAATAACGATGTAAAAAAATCTCACACTCTCACCTCTTATTTCAGTTTTCAAAATTGAAATTGACAAATTTTATAGTTAGTGTACCACATTTAATGAAATTTGTCGGAGTTCATCAAAATTCATCGAAAACTGAAAAACTGTTCAGTAAAAGCGCCCTTCCAGTTTACTAATTTTCTTGAAACTCGGAATTTGGGCCATCTATTTATTCTATTTATATCTATTTATCTATTTAATTTTGTTTGGATGATAGAATTGTGTAATCAACTCTGATAGCACTTTAGAGAAAAACACAATCCCATCCCTCCCCCAAAAGCCCCCTTAAATAACATCATCAGGAGAAATGTTTCAATTATAAGTTGTAGCTCTTTATATGTATAGTACACATTCCTACTTTAAAGAAAATCATTGGAGCCGTTTTCGAGAAAATATCAGAAAACTGAAAAATATAATTTAGTAATAACGCATTTCCGGTCATCCGATTTTTTCAAACTCGGAATTTCAACAACATATTTAATTCTAATTAATATTATTTGGATCACAGTATTGTGTAGCAAAGTGAAATAGTACTTTAATGGAAAAACTAAACCCGATCCATCCCCAAAAACTGCCCTTAAGTGAATTTTATAATTATCAAAACCTGCTTCACCAGGACTTCTATTTATTAGATATTCGATCAAGATAGAATTGATAATTTTGTCATATTGTATTTATAAACGTTTGCAGGGTTGCTTTTTTTATTTTATATTTTGGATGATATAATATGTTTCAAGAAAATTGTCGGAGTCATTTTTGTGAAAATCGCAAAAAAGTAAAAAAAATAAAAACAGCTAGTAAAGTAGTACTTCCGGTTGAGGAATTTTGACAGATGACCCACTGATGGTCCCCATGGTGCAATCTAAACGAAATATCAAGTTTGAACTTGGTACGATTCTTCGCTTTTGAGCTATGCTGTTCACATACACACACACACACACACACACACATACCCTTATCTAAAAACCATTTTTTTTTACTCAAGCGTCCTCAAAACGGATATTTCCGGTGAAAACTCGATATCGAAAATTTGGCGCGATTACAATCCTTCCTCTTTCTTACTAAGAGTAAGAGAAAATATAAAATAAAAAAAGCAACCCTGCAAACGTTTATAAATACAATATGACAAAATTATCAATTCTATCTTGATCGAATATCTAATAAATAGAAGTCCTGGTGAAGCAGGTTTTGATAATATATAAAATTGTTTCTAAATATTTAACAAATACCATGTTTCTTCTTTAATAATTCGCAGCTGTTTAATGAAAAGTTCTTCTTTTTTTTTAAATTTTAATGACGACACAGTCAGCATAAAACCATATGCTATTAATTATGAATATATAAATTAAATAAACACATGTGGTCCAATTTTTATTTATTTATTTTTTTTTTTCTATCCTGAATATAAAATGTAAGCATTTCCGTTAAATCCATATGTTTAGATCAGCGTCATTATTATTATTATTATTTTTGTAAATAATTGAATCATTCTTAATAATAATTAATGTGGGCACTACTAGAACGAATATTAATAAATATTCATTTTCTCATAATAATTGCATTTTGTGGCATACGGAAATTGTTATCTGTTGTTGTTTTGTGGTCTTTTGCACCCACTGAGGCGATGAGAGCCCACGCCTTCGGCGCTGTAGAGATAATAACTATATTATTTCACGCCCATTTTCAGAGAGAGAAGTTTAGGACTATTAATAACAGATAATTCAGAACTTATTGTTGTTCTGTTGAAAACATATAGCAATTATAATGGTTGAACCAACCTAATTATGTCTTCGAATGTTGTCATTCACAGCTCAAGTTTCCAAAACTTTACTAGAATAACTATTAGTTTTTTTTTTGTTTTTTTTTTTTTTTTTTTACTTTCTCTTACTCTTAGTAAGAGGAAGTATTGCAATCGTGTCAAATTTTCGATAACGAGTTTTCACCGGAAAGATCCGTTTTGGGTCTCCTGAGTCCAAAAAGTGGTTTTTAGCAAATGGTCTGTGTGTATGTGAACAGCATAGCTCAAAAAAAAAACCTTAGAAAACGAAACTTGATATTCCGTTTAGGTACCACCATGGGATCTGACAGTGGGTCATCTGTCAAAGTCCTCAACCGGAATTACCACATTACTTGTTGGTTTTTTTACTTTTTTGCGTTTTTTTTCAAAAATGGCTCCGACGATTTTTTTAAAACTTCTTAGATGAACTAGACATACAAAGTCCTACAACTTTTATTTGAAATGTTTCTCTGGGAAAATTCATTTACGGGCCGTTATGGGGGAAGGGCGGGGTTAGGTTTTCATCTAAAGTGCTATTTCAGTTTATCAAACAATTCTATCATCTAAATAATGTTAATTAGAATTGAATATGTTGTTGAAATTCCGAGTTTCAAAAAATCGGATAACCGGAAGTGCTTTTTACATTACCACTTTACTAAATGATTTTTTTCACTTTTCGCGATTTTCTCAAAAATATCCCGACGATTTCCTTGAAACTTTCGTATATAAACTAAACATACAAGATCTACAACTTTTATTGAAACATTTCTCTGGGAAAATTCATTTAAGAGCACTTTTTGAGGAGGGGTAGGGTTATGTTATCTTTAAAGTGCTATCATAATTGATTATACAATTCTATCATCCAAACAAAATTAATTACAAAGAAATATATGGCCAAAGTTTCGAGTTTCAAGAAAATTAGTAAACCGGAAGTGCGCTTTGACTGGACAGTTTTTTTCAGTTTTCGACGAATTTCATTAAATTTGGTACACAAAGTATAAAATTTGTCAATTATAATTTTGAAAACTGGAGTAAGAGAAAGTTGTGTTACTGCTTGCTGCCAGCGGAGATAATGTAATCCTGTCAAATTTACTAAATTGAATTTTTACCGGAATTTACATATTTATATCATGAGTAAGAAAAATTTTATCAATAACACCCATGTTAAATTACAGTAAGAGAAAGAGTCGTATGAATGTTTGTCAGTCGTGTGAATATCACTAACAGATTCTATTATAAGTGGTTTCTTTTTTCTTTTTTTTCTTTTTTTGTGGAACCATCATTTTTATAAGGATCAACAATTTTTATTATTTAGTGTGTTTATATATATTTATGCTTTTTCCATATTTTCTTTGAAATTTCCGACTTAGTAAAAAAAAATGCTTTTATTGTGTAACCCCCAGTAATTTTCTCTAGATAGATCTTTCTTGTGAAAATTGCTTTTGTAGCAATTTCCATGAAAATATTGATCATAATTTGGACACTTATTGCTGGATTGAATGTATATACTGAAAGCATTATTATATCAATTGTTATATGATTAATCATAAGATCAAAAAAAAAATATTTAGATTAAATATTAAAAATATATTTATTATAGAGTGTTACCTAGAACTATGATTTGTTAAGGATCTACTCATTTTGAATGTGATGATGGCTAGACCTAGGCCGAAACGTAATTGAAATGATCATTTAATTGAGAGAGGACTGACTACTGCTGCCCGTTTACCATTTTTGTAGTGTACTACAAGTAATAGTCTGCATCCGTAAAAAACAATGTTTATTTATTTATTTTGCCATTAATTGCTACAAAAAAAAATCTATTTACATTTATATTATATACTTTTATACTTATATAACCACTCTCTCGGAGTGGGAGACACATATATATTGAGCGACGACAGTCCAGAGAGATACTTCAAGACAGTTCGATACAGTCCATACAGCCAATCACTACGTGTCATTACTACCCATTTTCCACTCTACATACAGTATCATTATAAGTATAAAGTCCAGGCAGACACTGTCGCTCATTATTATTATACATAGTTAACCAGTGTTAACCCTGTCTTCTTATTTCATCAACCAGACCCAAATTCTCTCCACCTAACTCATCCATTCTATCCCATACAGGGGGTTACCGTGCCCATTCTTGTTATAGGGCAGTTTTATTATTTCCAAGACTGTGCTTAAAGTCTTTGCTGCTTAATAGAATTTTATATATTGGAATGCCTCATGATTTAAGGGCTTTATTATTTGTACTTCTCTCTCAGATTCTCAGTATGTAGCAATTCAGCTGAATGCTGTGGCACCCTGCAGGAATTGGTGGGTGCACTTTCAGATAATACAAAATAATATGTCACTTCTAAAATAGAAATTATATGGCGAGAAAGTCAAAAATAATATACTTAATTTAAAACTACTTTATTAAAAAATAAAAGATCTTTGTATATGTTGCTGTACCAAGTTTGAAGAAAATCGTCGAAGCCATTTTTGAGAAAATTGCAAGAAAGCAAAAAAAAACAAAAAAAAAACAGAAAACGGAAAAATACTTTTAAAAAAAAAAACACTTCCGGTCTTCTGATTTTCTTTAAACTCGGAATTTTCACAACATATTTAATTTCTAATTAATATTATTTAGCTGATAGCATTGTGTAATAAACTGAAATAGTACTTTTACCTACCCCCTCCCCAAAAAGTGCCCTTAAATGCATTTTTCCAGAGAAATATTTCAAATAAAAATTGTAGATCTTTGTCTATGTAGTTGATATTCGAAGTTTAAAGAAAATCGTTGGATCCATTTTAGAGAAAATTGCAAAAAAGTGAAAAAGCCATTCAGTAAAGTGGCACTTCCGTTTGAGGAATTTTGACTGCTGGCCTACTGTCAGATCCCATGATGATACCCAAACGGAATATCATTCTGCGATTTTTCGTTTTTGAGCTATCCTGTCCTCATACATCCACACAGGCCATTTGCTAAAAACCAATTTTTTGAACTCAGGAAAAAACGGATATTTCCGGTGAAAATTCGATATCGAAAATTTGACACGATTACAATAGTTCCTCTTACTAGGAGTAAGAGAAATTAAAAAAAGTAGAAGAAAATTTCACTATTCACTATCACTTATTAGGTATATGAAATATTATTAATTATTCACCCTTCCTTTTTTTTTCTTTTTTTGTATTAATTAATCGTCACGTAAATTATTATATTTTAAATTTCTTTGTATTATTACATTTAATTTTTTTTTGTATTATTTATTTTTTTTTATTATCGCTTAGATAGACAAGATCTTTATAAACTTATTTCATCTTTAACCATACCAATCTGTCTCATGTGATGCGATGCCAAAGTGCTCCGTCACATACGTATAATATGATTTTCAAAAGCAGTCAGTCGACAGTTGGAGAGGATATAAATCATTTGATTTATATGCCTAATTACGTTTATTCCATGTTTAACTTATTAGTTGTTTACACCAATTACTATTTCGTGTGATCTCAAAATCTTCATAACAGTAGCCTTTATCAACACTTGGACCAAGACGCTAAACCACCACCTTCTCACATTTCCCAGTGAAGAAGTTATTTTGTCCTTTAACTTCCCTCAATTCTTTCGATAATGTTATTTTGCTGAATTCGGGTGTTTAGGTTCGTCCCACTATATATACCTGTGACATTAAACTTCCCAACATTAGATTGTTGTTATAAAAGTTCATGTTAACTATTGATCATTTGAGCAACATCTTATATCTGTCATGGCGTCCCTTCCAAATAAAACAGCCTGTGGAAAACCAATATCTCGAAAGATATTTTTTTTTATTCACAGGTTTCGGTTATACTTCAGCTTTCTACATTTTTGTTAAGAGATGTAATACATTGCGATAAAAAAAAAAAAATTCCCTTTCAGTGCCAGGATGATTAGATCATTCAACATTTAACTCCTTTCAGTTTGATTTCCCAAAGAAATCCAATTCTCCTCTACAGCTGGTAGATATCCAGGCTTCTATACCTTCCCTAAGCAGTAAGTAGCATTGTAGTCCGTCAGAAAGTGTATGGGAGTCTTCCCCAACTCTCAATACAATCTCAAGTATTACCTCTTTCTAGGCCGGCCCAGCTTCTTCAGGCCTTCCCGTAGAAACCAGCCATCATGCGAAGCTTACTTTTGCTCAGACCAATGCATTTCTGCAACCTTTTACGATCATGACTGGCTAGATAAGTCTTAGCCGACCTCAGTTCTGGAACTGTTCTCGAGAACAATGCGCTCTTGATTTACTCTCTTTTCTGAATTCCCGAAATAAATGTTTACACATTTATTCCACAAAAGGATTCTTGTCAAAGAGAGATCAGCAACCAAAGAGAATAAAGAGAAGAGAAACGAACCAACCACTCTCTCGGACTGGAGTGGGAGACGCATATATATTGAGCGACGACAGTCCAGAGAGATACTTCAAGACAGTTCGATACAGCCAATCACTACGTGTCAATACCGCCCATTTTCCACTGTACCATACAGTATCATTATAAGTGTAAAGTCCAGGCAGACACTGTCGCTCATCATTATTATACATAGTTAACCAGTGTTAACCCTGTCTTTCTTATTTCATCAATCAGACCCAAATTCCCTCCACCTAACTCATCCATTCTATCCCATACAGGGGGTTACCGTGCCCATTCTTGTTATAGAGCAATTTTATTATTTCCAAGACTGTGCTTAAAGTCTTTGCTGCTTAATAGAATTTTATATTAGAATGCCTCATGATTTAAGGGCGTTATTATTTGTACTTCTCTCTCAGATTCTGTCACGCTTCTTTTTCCTATTCTATCCAGGAAACAGCAGGGCTTCAAGCAGCATTGGCCGCGCTTCTGCATTAATACAGCGTATTAGCTTTACTGCAAGACATTATTTTTTTGTTTTGTTTATAGTCCTCAGAAAATTATAGTAATTAAAATAGTTCCACGATGTTTGAACGGAGTATATGTCACCTTAACAACGTGAACATATGCCTCAAATATATCTCATCATACTATATAGCCTTAAGCGCTTCAAGCATGACATAGATAAATGAATTGGCCATGACAGCAAATCATTAACGGTTGATTAATACAATACATTCTCCCTTATCCTTACATTACATCATCTTCATTAAAATGACCCGTTAAATTGTTAACTGTAATTAATTTTTTTAATCAATAAAAACTTTTTTTTTTATATTTTCTTCTATTGTCTTTTAATTTTAATTTAGATAGACGTGCGCAAAAAAACGTGATGGTAGAATTTATCTTTAACTATGAAAAATTTATGTGGCGATAAAATTCCAGTACATAGATGTGTTTTGGGTTGGTTATGATATGAAGCCAGTCCACATTAAATGGCCCGTAATATCGTTAGATGTTCTCTTGGAATTACGATTTATTCCATACGTTCTTCTTTTTTTTTTTTAGGTTTGTTGCGTTAAAAGTGCTTATCCTAATGAAGATTATGTATGTGAGCGGTCAACATTTTATAACTTCCTTAAAATGTTACAAAGATTTAACCCCAGGATAAGATTTAACATAAAAAATTAAAAAAAAAAAAAAAGTACATACACATCGTAAAAATGGGTATGCTATCTTCGATCAGCACCTTTTTACTTTTCTCTTACTTCTAGTAAGAGGAAGTATTGTAATCGTGTCAAATTTTCGATATCGAGTTTTCACCGGAAATATCCGTTTTGAGGTCCCCTGAGTCCAAAAAAGTGGTTTTTAGCAAATGGTCTGTGTGTGTGTGTGCGTGCGTGTGCGCGAACAGCATAGCTCAAAAACGAAAAATCGTACAAAGTTCAAACTTGATATTCCGTTTAGGTATCACCATGGAATCTGACAAAATTCTACGTTATCTGTCAAAATTCCACAACCGGAAGTACCATTTTACTAGTTGTTTTTTTTAGTTTTTAGCGATTTTCTTCAAACTTGGTACATCAACTACACATACAAAGAGCTACAGCTTTTATTTGAAACATTTCTCTGGAAAAATTCATTTAAGGGCGGGCACTTTTGGAGGAAGGGTGGGGTTAGGTTTTCATCTAAAGTGCTATTTCAGTTTATTGGACACTTCGCTCATCTAAATAATGTTAATTAGAATTAAATATATTGTTGAAATTCCAAGTTTGAATTAAATCGCGTAACTTGAAGTGCGTGAACTTTACCACTTTACCAAATCGTTTTTTCACTTTTTCGCGATTTTCTCAAAAATGGCTCCGATGATTTTCTTGCAACTTAGTATATAAACTACACATACAAAGATCTACAACTTTTATTTAAAACATTTCTCTAGGAACATTCATTTAAGGGCACTTTTAGGGTAGAGGTGGGGTTATGTTTTTCTTTAAAGTGCTATCATAGTTAATGATACAATTCTATCATCCAAAAAAAATTAATTAGAAATAAATAGATGACCAAAATTCCAAGTTTTAAGAAAATTAGTAAGCCGGAAGTGCGCTTTTACTGAACGTTTTTTCAGTTTTCGACCGAATTTCATTAAATTTGGTACACTAACTATAACATTTGTCAATTATAATTTTGAGAAGGAGTAAGAAAGTTGTGTGAGTGTTTCACACCAGATTTTTTTAATATTATACAGATAGTTTTATAATTATACTGAAGGGATAGTGTTGAAGAGAGTAGTAGAGGATAAGCTAAACGGTACTGTTCCTCCAATAAGCAGTTGTCTACCCAACTTTACGCCAGCATACCCAGTCGATTGTATTCTTATTTGAGTAATTTATATTACTCGGATTCAACTTTTTCTTACTTCACGCAATTTAAAGATCCAAATAACTAATGCTATAAGCTGAGAGAAATAAAAGAGAGTGTCTACCCATGGGATACTTCAATAAGAAGTACAAGACAGGAAGAGGTAGTTGTGACTCGCCTTAGGTTTGGCCATAGCCGTCTTACCCTATCATCATAGCCATCATGGCTATCTGATGTCTCGCCAACAACCGCCTCTCTGTGATTCCTGTAATGTCCTGCTCACGATTCAGAATATTCTTATTTCAGGTACAAAATATAGGCACCTTAGAGAATTCTACAATATACCATCAACGGTAAAATTGCCGGAAATAGAAGCACTAGCCGACAGTCACCCAGAGTGACCAGTATCCTAAGATATCTAAAGGCGGCCTCTTTATTTAAAAGCATTTGACTCCAAGATTGAGGTTTGTTGGTTCTTGTTGCTTGATGTTTTATGTATTCTCCTGTTATTTTGTCTGTTTTGTTGTTTATAGTTGTTGGCTTGTTTTGTATATTGTTTGTTAGTTGTTTATTTTTTGGATTTATATTGTTCAAATTACATTTTTTATATTGTATAGTTATTCTTATTGTTTTGAGTGTCTGTATTATTTTATTATAATTGGTGTGAAATAGTTATCATAACGCTTAAGGCATAATGACCTGTAGCACTTAAGTGCAAAAAAAAAACTAATGCTATATAATGGATGTGTTAGGTGGAGAGAATTTAAGTCTGGTTGATGAAATGAGAAGACTTGGTTAAACTGGTTAACTATGTATAATATAATAAAGAGACACAGTCTGCGTGGACTTTACGATAGAGAATGGTTGTAGAGTGGTATGAGAATGACACGAAGTGACTAGCGAGATGATGAACAATAGTGAACTATGTTGTACTGGAATATTTGGACTGTCCGTCGCTGTATTTATACAGTTTCTTCCACTCCAGTCCGAGAGAGTGCTTGGGTTCGTTTCTTTTCTCTTTACTCTCTTTGCTGATCTATCTTTGGTTGCTGTTACATGCTAATTTAGAATACCAAATTATGGGTTAGAAGTTAGTTGGAACATCAAATTATGTATTGTAAATTGAAAAACCGCGACATTAAATTTCTTTCGCAAAAACCAAAAAACAGACGCAAAAGTCTTATTAAATTTATTATTTGTGTTTTAAATATTATGAATATATCAAACTGTAAAATATGTGTAATAAATACAATTTCTACTAAAAAAAAAAACAATTTGACACTTTATTAGTGATTTTTTTTTTTTTTTTTTGTGGAGATCGGGAATAAACTGCAGAGTTTATTATAAAATTTTAAGTAGAGCTGCGCATTCAGATTTAAAAAAAAAAAAATTAATATAAAATATTCAGTTTGCCATTGCTCAGCAAAGGGGAAGAACGTCGTAAGAAAGCAATTGAAAGAAAGTTTTAGAAAAGAGAAATAAGAAGGGAAAATTATAACAGGTGAAAATATATAAACAAAATAAAAACTTTGATAAAAAAAAAAAATATATATATATATATACATAATAATAGTGGAAGGGGGTTGGTGGAAAAAAGGAATGATACTAAGTTGCCATTGGTGGAAGGGGGTTATAGGGCGAATGTTGGGAGAACACAATTATTCACGGTTGAGTTATTACATATTTTATGAGTTAGACGAGGTAGCTTGTAACATAGGGACAAGACGAACGGTATTATCGATTGGCAATGTATCGCCACATTGGCTAGAAATAAGAGGGAACAACTTACAAAACGTACTACAACTTCTTATCCATACAAATAAATGCTTAACGACTGTAAATACTTAACCATATTTATTGAAGCGTATTCTTTCCAATTTTACTATTTATTTCTTTTCTAGAATTTCTTATGATCTATTTCAAACCTTCTTTAGTATACGAGTATTCGTATAAACATTTTATTTGTTATTTCTTATTGAAAACTTAAAACTCTTACATAAAGCTGAGATGCAATAGGTAAGAAATAGTCACATGACTTAATGCTTTTAATGCTGTTTATAATATAAAATGACAAATTTTATTAACTTATTTTAAGTATATTGGTGGTGCGGGAACAAGTACCTATATAAGCAATAGTAGAAACGTAGTCTAGAAAAACGCCAATAACATTGAATCAACCCTATATAATATTTGAAATGCATCGCCAAAATGCCACAGAACTACCACAATTGTGATAAGTGTGTATAAGTGATAGGTTTGATCGGCACCTACCAAAATTTATAGGAAATCGTTGTAGTGGTTTTAGAGAAAATTAAAAAAAAAAATCAAATATCTATTCCGTAAAGTCGCACTTCCGTTTACACCGATATTTTCAAATTTATAATTCTGCCAATGTTTCGAATGTTTATTGATATTATGTAATTAGTAGAATCTTCTTCTTTTTCTTTCCCTGAGACTCTTATGCCTTTCAACGTCGAGCCAGATATTATGACTCTACCCCCCATCCATTCCGTTGTAGTGGAATCAATTGTGGTGATTCCTGAGGTATGAAGTTAGATGTCTTGAAGAGGGATTTATTAGGCGGAAGTTAGTTTAGAGAGTTATGGCTTGAATTACTAACACTGAATTTATAAAAATAGAATATATTTTAACAATAATTTGAATGAGCCTAATGGTAACTACAATTAATATGATTTGATAAAAGTAAATAAATAATTTTAAGAGTTAAATAACAAATAATTTAAAATGATTATAATAAATAAACTAATATGCACAACTATGAAAATAATTATAAGTAAAACCTTGTATAGGGACGCGCTCGGAACTCAAGTATAACTGCTGCTGTAAAATGATACTGATATAATGATGTGGCTACTGGTATAATGATGATGATATAATGATCCCCTCTTCCAGTGGGGCGAAGTTTATATTAGTCTTACTCACACACTGTCAAGTGTGTAAGTAAGTTCTCACACTAAGACATCTCTAGTAGCGTGCGACCTTGTGCGACCTTGGTTAGGTCGGCGACCAGTGATTCAGGTCAGTGGCCAGATTTGGTCGCCCATCGGCGACTTTCAAAGACCAGGTGGCTTCTGTTCAATAGACAGGGCTTTATCGGTGCTTGTCTTTGATACCTTTGTATTGAAAAGGCAGCGGCCGGCTGTGGGGCCACTAGTTATAAATTATTCTTTCCTTTTGTTATATTTTGTGTAGGCTTTGACATTGCTATGTCATTACACCATTTATCTCTCTCCTGAGCAATTTTTTTCATGGACGCGGTCGATTGTCCTCTTTTAACCCTAGGCGCTCAATGTATTCTAGGTACCCCATCCTTGGCCTTCCTCTGGACCGTTTACCAGCAGTTCTGACTTCCATCAGACATCTCGCCTTATTATATTCTTCGCTTCTGCAGAAGTGCCCAAACCATTTCAACTGTCGCGTCTCCATCTCTTTCATTAGGGGTTCTATTTCTAGGCTACTTCTTATTCTTTCTCGCCTAATCTTCCCTTCAATGCGACGAAGAAACCTCATCTCTGCAGCTGTGATCCGGCTTGCGTGTTTATCTAACATCGGCAATGATTCGGCCCCATATTGGAGAAGTGGTAGGTAAGCCGTCTTAATGATGGTCAACATCACTGCTTTACTTACTTCTTTTTTACCTATAATCGTATTACTGATTTGGCTGTAGGCTTGGTTGGCAGCTCTAACGCGATTCAGTACTTCCGGATCTAGCCTGCCATCTCGGCTTATAATTACACCCAGATATTTGAATTCCTGTGCCTGTTCCAAAGCACTTCCTTCGCATTCAATACAAATGGCTTCGAAGGCCCTACCTATGTGCATTACTTTACTTTTGCTGACATTTAGCGACATAAACCTTCCATTTGAGCACTTCATTCCGCTCGGTGACCGAGTCCTGAAGATGCTTTTCCGAATCCGCTAGTAGGACCACATCGTCAGCATATAGAAAGAGGACTGTGCATATATTGGCCTCATTTTCCAGTTTCCTATTTTGGCTATAGGAGTTCTTCTTTTACATATCTTATGTATCTCATCCATAAATATAATAAATAGCATGGGACTTAAACTGTCTCCTTGCTTTTCTCCTTTTTCAAGGTTGAATGAACTCGATTTTTCTCATTCAGTCTAACGACTGCCTTAGGTTTCTGGTACACTGATTTGATGGCCTCTATTAGGTAGTTAGGAACGTCTTTTTTCTAAGGGCTTGCTATATCTCATGTCTTGCAACTGAATCGAAAGCTGCTTCCAAGTACAGATTTTTTTCCCTTCTCCCAGGTCTTTTCCCGTATCATTCGCAGAGAGAAAATATTATTCTGAGTTTGCCTCCCTGGTCTGAATGCCACCTGTTCCTCCTCCAGATCATCCTCCACCAATTTGCGCAATTTGCCTTCTAGGATCCTAGTATACATATTTATAGAATCATAGTGTTTTGAGGTAATACTTTAGAGGAGAGTTAAATTCCACTGAACTGCCTAAAAAAAATCAAATCGTTCAAGCTGTTTTCGAGAAAATTGCGTAAAATGGAAACTAAACATTCAGTAAAGACGCATTTACAGTTGATGGTTTTTACAAGAAACTTTCATTTCAGATGCGATGGAAGTATCTAAACAGAATATCAATTCTCTCAGAATTTCTGCAATTTTTTTTTTTTTTTTTTGAGACGTTTCGTTAAAAAAATACACATTCGTTAAAAACTTTTTTTTCATACTTGGGGGACCACAAAATATGTATTTCTGGTGAAAACTTTATTTAAAAAACTATCAAGATCAGTGTACTTTTACAGTTTTACTTACATCAAAAGAAAGCATCGAACTTTGTTTAAACAGGAGTTTGTTTTTTTCTGTTTATTAAACAAATATTCGTTATAAAACATTTTTCTTACACTTTGGACTTCAACAACAAAACGATCGATGCCTTTACAGCGAGTAAAATGAGCCACTGAAAATTCTTATCCACAAATAGAAGTAATGAAAAATAAGTACGCTATTATATATTCGCCAATATTAGTTCCAAACCAGAACACTTGATTACTTCATTTTGCTTAAATAGCAATTTTGAGCCTAGATTGTCAGCTCAGGAAAATTTATGCTACATTACGTTAACTTAATACTTAAATAAAAAAAAACTTGTTTTTACTTCTTTTACTACCACATTCATGTTTTATTGCACTATTTATCCATTACAGGTTGTTAACTTAATGGATAAATTACATAAAAAACATTTCTAATTGACAGATTTTCTTCAAGTTTCCATTGTTTGCTAAACGTTTAGTTAAAATTACATTACTATGGATTACACTTGTTAATCTCAACGGCAGCTCGTAACAGTAGTGTATATTTAAGTCTAACGTCCCGCAGAGTTTAAAAAAAGTACCGCTTTTTGAAAAGTATATTAAAGGGTGCAATAGCCGATGTAATGGTACCGCAAAGATAATGCAACCACAGCAGAGAGAAGAGAGGCCCTCTCTGGTTAACAGAGACTACTCTCTGACTTAGGCAGGCTAGAGTGGGAGAACCTGTGTATATAAGCCAGTGGGAATCTATCTAAAGGGATCTATCATATACAACTGTACATCGCATCGTGTCATATTTCTACTCTCACCATTCATTCTATCATTTTCATCATAAAGTCCATTGCAGTTAGTGTAAACTTAGCTACATTATATTAGTGTCAGCATATCAAAGTTCATTCAATCACACCTAATTTCTCTCGTCAACAACCCTATTAATAGCGTCGAAAAAGCGTATAATTCCTTGCCTAGGAAACGTTAATGGTATGCGCTAAACTTGGCTAGAATAGGAGAACCATTGATTTCTACTATTCGAAAAATATACCAGGGGAACATGCTTCAGGTAAAATTAGGTCCCACTCTCTCGAATAAATTCACTTCTTCCAGAGGCCTTCTACAGGGATGTGCTCTATCACCCTTTAATTTTTAAAATTTACTTTAAATAGTGCTCTCTCGGAATGGAAAAAGAAATGTTTAAAAATGGGTAATAAAATCAGAAGATTTGCGAACGAACAAGTAATCTTGGCCTAAAATGGAGAGGACATTGTATATATATGTTCAGAAAATTAAAGGAAGAGTATGGAAAGTGGGGTCTAAAGATAAATATGGAAAAACCGGAGCGCCTAGCATCATCAGAAGGGAACCCAGTAATAGTAAGTAATGTTCAAATTAGAACAGTCAACTATTTCAAGTATCTGGGATCAATAATAGATGATAGTGGCACCTGTGTTAATGATGTACTGAAAAGAATTGGACAGGCAAGGAAAGTCATAGCCATGCTCAACCCAGTACTGTGGAGTACCGAAATCCTTCCTAGTACAAAAAAAACAACATATTTTTAAGGCAATATTCCAAGCTGGAGCAACATGCGGGGCTCAGACGTGGACCATATCAAAGCACTACAGAGAGAAACTGCTAGCAACCGAAATGGATTTTTGAAGACGATCTGCTAGAAAATCGAGGAGGGAAAAGTGAAGAGAATTCCGAAATTAGAAAGATTTTAGGAATAAAGGAAAACTTCTTCCAGGCAATAGTTTGGCCACGTAAAAGAATGGAAAATGGAAGATTGCCGAAAGTGGTTTACAATGGGAGGTAAAAGGGAACAGGAAAAAGAGGGAATTCCTAGAAGAAAATGGATGGATGAGGTCACCGAGAGCATGCATGGCTGGATATGGATTGACAGAAGAAGACGCTTTGGATCGCGAAGATTTGGAAAAAGGCAATATGTTGCGAGACAGAAATGCTCTCTGATAAAATCGAGTAGGGTTGGATAACCACTTTTAGTTGAGAAATCCAAAAACAAAAAATATATACTTTTGGATACTAGCAATAAATTTAAATATACGTATACACCTATATCTTACAGATAGAGAGTAAGCTTTCCTCTAAAGTACTCCTTCGGTACAATGTTTGATTGCTCCACCTGTATAATATTAAGGTATATTAGGTAAGAATACTAAATTTGAAGAACTTCGACTGACCGGAAGTTAAGATTGACAGAATAGGTTTTAGTTATGCTCACACACACACACACACACACACACACACATATAAACATATCACTTTTATTTGCAAATTTTACCGGAAAACTTGATATTAAAGATTTTCTCGTGAATTTACAGCGTTAAATTTCAATTATTACTTGGTTTGTTTATTGTTATTGGCACTCTCTACTGGATTATAATGTCATCACATACTAGCTGGCTAGGTATTCATTTGTCCCCCACACTAACTTTGTATTTAATATTTTGACAAATTAAAATTTGAAGTGTACAGAAAATTTGTTTAGCTGTAAAGACCGTGTGAGTGTTTCACAACAGATTTTTTTGTTTTATTTCTACTTTTGATTCTCTTAAAAGTAACACAACTCACAATGGAAGATTATATTGCAATGTGACAATAGAAGTATCTTCTTCTTGACCAATAGAAATATAATTATATAATAATATAATACTGGTTATGGCTAGATTTGTTAAATTCATTAGTTTAATAAATATCACTTAAGCTAGGATTGTAAACATTTGTTTGGATATCTTTCTTCTATTGAGAATGAAGATAAAACGTAGTTAACAATGGCCAGGGAGTCATTGAGAAGTAAATTTAAATAAACTAGCTGGTCTCAACAAACTAAAATTGTGGCGTTAGTTGCCAGAGTTCTCTGTCTGTATAGACGTCTATATCAGTTAGCCTTTAGTTTCTTCAATGGTACTTCCCTTTTTATGTTGAAATGAGGACAAATGGATTTTAGTAGAAGCGAAAACCAACCCCCCTCCCACAATCACTGGATTCCCAGCAAGCTTTTTGAAGTAAGACGCTGAAATAAAAGGCGAAACAACACACACACACATATTGGAGTAGTTGTCCCCAAGGGAAAACTGACTCCATTGATTACAATTTGGGATAAGTCAGTGCCATAGCAACAGAGGAAATAAAAAAAAAAGTCAATTGTAGTGTCGACAGTGTGTCGCGTTGGGAGGCGATGTGAAAAGGAGGTGGAACTGGGAGATAGTGGGAGAACAGATAGACTATATTACAGTACACAGCAGGAGTATTACACAAGGAAATGATTCTGTTATACGCCAAGGGGACGCCCTGTCCCTAATTGGTAGGGCTATGTCCTTCTGCTCACAACGCTGATATATATATATATATATATATCCCCTATCCCCTAATTCTAGTTTACTTAGAGTATAGCTTGCTCTTCACTATACAAACTGCTAGCAGTTGCTAGCCAATGATCGTTATTGTCAGTTCATGCCCTTAATTGCATTACAAGTGTTTGTTTTAACCTTGCAAACATTGTCTAACGTATGCTCTCATAGTTCTGTAATCTCCCTATGCTACCCCTTTGCCCTCCCTTCCTTTCTTCTAGATTACATTGTACAGAAGTCAATAATATTGAACAAACACATTGAAATTTTAACGTCTCAGACTCCTCTCAACCACCTAGAAACACGTTACTTTTTTTCAGGAAAATATTATAAATAATAGTGATCGGTTTATATCTGTGCAGTTTATTATTCCAAGAATAAAGGAAATCTTTACAAATCGTTTCCGAGAAAATTCCAAAAATATTGAAAGCTATTCTGTAAAATTGCACTTCAGGTTAACCGATTTCTTCGAATTTGGAATTCTTGAAATGTTTCTACGAGTATATTAATATTATGGAGGTGCAGAAAGATGCCTTAACTTTAGCGGAAAGCTTAACGAAATTGTTTCCCTCCCAGAAATCAATTTTCTTTGGAAAATTTCAAATAAACCTGATGGATACTTATGTGTATGGCGAGAATATGAAGTTTAAAGAAAATCGTTGGAACCGTTTACGAGAAAACCGAGAAAAATCAATAAAGTCGCACTTTCTGTTCATGGTACCTAAATGGAGCTTAATGCGATTTTTCGTTTATGACATTTATTTTGTTCACATACACATACATATACACACCATTCGCTGAAAACAGGTTTACCTTACTCAAGAGGCGGCTTAATACCAAAGCGGCATAATTTCGTTCATGTCAGTTTTTCGAAAATTGTTTTTATGGAAATACACATTGTACGTCTGTTGAGGAGAAAATATTTTGAACATAATATCTGTGTATGTGAAAATGGAAAGAAAAGTCACCAGAAGCTCTCACACTTCCTGTGAAATTCCATTTTGGTAAAAATAAACCATCATCATATCTGACAGAAATGTTTCGATCAGAATTTTTCAACAATCTTCTGAGTTAGTTGGTTTTATTTGTTTTTCTTGATTTCTCTAAATTGGTCTCAAACGATGTTATTTAACGATGATATGTAAAACGATGTTTATTTGTTTTAATTATTTTAATTGTT
>JAAEAF010003081.1:0-146435 GCA_011037195.1 Triatoma infestans | reverse complement strand
AAATTTTGCCTTTATAACAACTTTTCTAGTAAAAATGTCATTTGTTGAATATGTGGATGAGTTCACAATGTTGGATGCTGGTATTTTAACCGACGCAGCATGCATATTTGTAATGTTTCTGACGGATATTCAACCTACGTCAGAGTAAAGTTATCAAGTTTGTGTACTGAGTTCACTTCAACTTAATTTTTTTTTGTTACACATTACACTTGTTGACTTGTTGATTTTATGTGCGGAAGGTTAGTGTGTGTGTGTGTGTGTTTTTAGTGACAAAATGGAATTATTATAAATTATTATTAGACATTTGAAAATGGTATATATAATAAAAGCATGTTTTAAACGATGCATGGAAATCCGAAACCGGTCGGAAACATCAGAAATATATATACTACCACGGATAAAATACCAAACAATTTTTTTATTGGTGCATTAGTTAATTATTTCATTGTACTCATAGTTTTAGTGGGCGTTGTTTGATCTGTTTGATGAACAGGTAGTTGATCTAAAATACGGTTTTGCCTTTTTTAATGCCTCCCATTCCCAAGTGTATATTACTTATCACAGTAGTAATATCACATAGAGGATTTAATTTTTTGAAGTCTCTAATTAATTCCAGAGGCACATTACCGAAGGTCGGTAGTACACTGAGAAAGCCGCGGGTGTCATTTACCATAGATGTTGGCGTCTTCAAATTAATAATATACGTACATATTATAAAATAATTTTAAATGCTTCTTAAACTAAACAATTTTTATCAGTTACCATGATTATTGTTTATGATTCCGGTAATCTGAACAAATTAAAAGGGTACTAAGTTTCCATGGTAACTTCCAAGGTATTATTATATAATGAAAGCAGTGCATGAGTTTAAATATTGTAACCAAAATTAGGTAAAAGAAAATTCCACCAATTAAATGCTATAATTTGGTTAAATAATGTCACAAAATGTAACAAGATTTGGATACATATATTTATTTATATAAATAAGATATTACTATAGATTTCTTTTTGGGGGTATTGCACTTTGAACAGTTATAGCACTGTCCAAACGTAAGCTGTAGAGACTCCTAGGTGAAGAAGAAATTAAAGGGCACTACTGTTGGTCTTGAACTTGGAACACCTACACTTGGGAGTCTAGCGCTCTACCATGTAGCTAATCTATACCTCTAAATAACTCGTATTTTTTACTAGCAATCACTTATTGTTCGAAATCATTGAAAATGTTAATCAAAATGGGTGAATTTATGAATAAAATTCCCTATATGTTATTTTTTTACTAACATAACCCTCGGCGATATTGTTATGATGAAAATTTTGTGAACGAACGATTTTCACAATATCACTTTTAATATTTTTGTACTGTTGTAAAAGGAACATTTTTGTAATGTTGTAAATTCGTGTAAAATTTTCGAAATGGAATTTGTACCATAATTATATATTTACATGTGTTTGTGGATGCGTGTACAAGTGTGTGTGAGTGGGTTTATGTATTTCAGGCCATGGAACCACATATTTGCTCTAAATTATCAAATTTCAAGATGGATTATAGCCGCATTTATAGTTAGTTCATTTTCATTTCACTTAACTGTACCAAGAAGTTTCAAAAACATTTTTTACACCTAACAAAACTGCAAAACTTTTCAAACGGGACAATAAATAAACCAATATTTTAAGAATTATTTATTCAACAATTGGTAGACGCGTTGTCCAACAACAGCCCTGAATACATGAGAAGTATTGTGTTCAAACCATATTTTCGAAATTTTTCATAATAAGTATTCACTGTAAACATAATATATTTTGGCGATCTCTTGAGTAACAAAATTATTTTTTTGCATCCTTTGTTGTGTGCCAGTTTTGGGTGAAAACTAGGTCCCAAAAAAGAAGAATCATGGTTTGTTTTTTTTTTGTGCGTAAAACTGAATTTGCTCTGTGCAAGTCTGTGTTGCCACACTGTCTGAAAAACGCATTCTGAAGATGGGCGAACGCTCGAAACCGCAGGCTACCACGGAATGAAGCAGGCTACCTCGGAAAATGTCTGATGCTTTCCAGCTCCGCGGAATCAACCACCACAACAATTCCGCATATAGTTTTGTGCCCTTTGTTGCTAGAAGTGTATTTAAATTTGCTGGCAAGATTGGTACGATTGGCAAGTATTGTTTCTACGATTGCTTTCCGCAATTTATTTCTAATCTTGCCATACTTACGGCATGCCAGAATTAGATGGTTTGCGTCCGCGACCGATTCCGAATCACAGAAACATGTACCACTGATGTCGATGCCTGTCCTCGCTAAATAATGTGGGATATAATTGTGGTTGAATATTAGTCGCGTCAGTGTGCCATAGAATTTTCTATCCTCTTTGAAGTCATGAAACCATGGCTTTTTAGGGATCCGATGGTTCAATGACGGCATAAAACTGTCCTTTATTTTTGGCAATGGTTTTGTATTCAGTTTGCCATAATGAATACGATTTAATTTTATAATTACTTTTAATATCAGAAGGTAATAGTATACTGATTGTTCGGGGGGCCTTTATCCAGATTAAGTGAATTGGTTTATTCAGGGCTATATTATTCAGAAGTTGGGCAGTTTCTAATAGAAAAAGTGGAGCATCCTTGCCCGGGTGTTTTAATTTTGATAGAACTCTTTTGCTATCCGATAAAATGACAATTAACTGGGTATTATTCATTGCTTTTGCAATTTGTAAGCTTTGATAAATTCCAACGAGTTCCGCCGTGAATATAGAGGCTAATTCGTTGAGCCGGTATTGATAGCTAGTGTCCTGGAGTACGTCATAGACCGCTCATCCTACACCTTTCGCGGTTTTGGACCGTCTCTGTAGAACACGTAGGCACAGGGTAATTTATTTTCTAGTTTAAAAAAAAGAAATATGCATTATTTGCCGAGTTTGTTTTCGACTTATCGTAGTTATAGAAATTTAAGTGCACGTTTTTGCTTGTACCTAGGGATTCTGATAGTTCAACCGTATAGTACGGTAAAAAATTCCCCCTTTGGAGAGATAATGAGTGACCAGATACTTCGGTGAACATATTGACCAATATTGGATCTTTTTTTTTTACTTTTTTTAACCAATATTTATGTGTAAACGCAACGGATGCAAAATTACTTAAGTTTTGACATTCAAGATGAATACTTAACGGTGGGTATGTGTCTAGAAAATATTGAGATATTGAAAATGAAAATATCCAACTAATATGAGGATAATATTATTGTTCGGTCTTCTAATATTATCATGTTCCAAAACAGACACATACTTGTTTGTGAGTGTACCAGTGCAGTGTAAGGGGGGAGGTTTCACCCTTCACAGTATTCACCGCCTCCACGCACACCGTCTCGTTTTGCTTCCTTTTGCATGTTCCCAACACTTTATATGTCGACAGTGCTGCTAACGGGCCTCTACGTTGTTTTGTCTGTTCGATGTTCTTCATGTTTGCACTATGTGTGTGTGTATGTGTTTGTTTGTATGACAGTATATCGGGCTACAAAACTTACTTAACAAAGTTACCTCGCTCATTCTCTCTTGTTCGCTCTTCCAACCATCCGCACACGGCCCACACACCTTCACACGC
Organism: Triatoma infestans; assembly: GCA_011037195.1. NCBI lineage: Eukaryota > Metazoa > Arthropoda > Insecta > Hemiptera > Reduviidae > Triatoma > Triatoma infestans. Next base: position 142,842 of record JAAEAF010003081.1, on the reverse strand, counting down.
GTGCACGCGTACACTATATTCTTTACAACAAAAACAATGTTGTTATTTCAAAAACAATACCAAAATTGTTTTTATTTTATTCCTTTCATATCCATTTTGCTATGTATATCGCTTTGCATTTGTTACCAATTATTATTTATGTTATTGGAGTTGTTTCCAGTGAATTAAGATTAATTATAAATAATATAAAAATTAACAAACCCATATTTTTTATTACGAAAATAAAAGACATTATATGAAAGAAGCCAATTAAATCAAATAACAAACTTTTATTGTTTTTATTTAGACTTATTTATTTTAAATCATTGAGACCAACTAGTGTGACTTTTCTTAAGCATTAAAATTAAAGAAATTAATAATAATAATGACAATAACTATAATAGTAATAATTTTAATAATATAGGGAAGGGATTAGCTCAATGGTAGCGCAGTCCAGCTAGTGCTGCCCTTAGATTTTTTTTTCCCTACAAGCCTCTACATCTTACTGTCCGGTGATGGACGGTGACCATAAATGTTGACTCATATAAAAAAAAAACCGACACTACAGAATAAGTCTCTCAGATAATAATTGAGCTTTTCTCGAAAACGTCTGCTATAATTTTCTTAAAACTTAGAATGCTAAACTGCATTTATAATATTATTATTATTATTATTATTATTATTACCAACCTCGGGTGGGCTATATCCCGGCACTGCAGCCAACAGAGGCTTATTGTGCCATCCCCGATAGTTCCTAGTAGACAAACCCTCCCTTCTAGAAGAAGTTTGAGGGTCTTCACCACCAGGTCATTTTGAGCTACCATCTCCTCAGGTCGTAACGTACTAAAGGTCTCATACCTCAATTTATTATTGCAACGCAATCAAACAACAGGTGGGAGGCCGTTTCCTCGTCTTCCTGACATAATCTACACAAGAGTTCCGCTCGAATGAGCCCTACCTTGTACAGATGTTACCTGAGCCTACCATGACCCGTAAATAGTCCCGTCACCTGAGAAATCTGGCTCCTGCTCAGACTAAGAGTCATTTGGGTCCTTCGTTTACACAGTCCTGGCATCATCCTTTTTCTCTGTGTATAACACCCGGACTCCCCCTTCAGTGCTCTTCATGCTTACCGCAACACCACTCTCTAATCGCTGCACGAATTGCTCCGCCAGTTATCCCCAGGATAACCAATGAATGGAGTGTTAGCCCCGTTCCTGACCAGTTGATCAGCTGTCTCATTACCCTCAATCCCTGGCACCCATAGCAGCTGTACCTTATTGTGCCTGGAGAGTCTCACCAATGGCTCACGACATTCTTTACCCAGGGATGAGGTAGTTCTGTAAGCCTCTAGGGCTTTCAGTTCGGCCTGACTGTCCGAGCAAATGCGTATGACCTTGCCCCATTGGGGCTCTACGCAGGTTCTCCTCGGCACAGACCTTAATGGCAAAAACTTCAGCCTGGAATATAATGGAATACCTGCCTAACGGCCTCTCAATGAGTACCTGCGGGCTCATTCCATACACTGCTGCTCCAGTTCCGCAATCCAACCTAGAACCGTCTGTAAACCACAGAGGTCCTGTCCGGTAGCGATCATTTATATTAGGTATTGCTAACTATAATAAAAAATTCCCAAAGTTTGAAAAACTTTTCAATTAGAATATAATAATTTCTGTTTTAAAAACAGCCATGTAAGTGTTTCACATCGATTTTAATTTATTTGATAATCTAAAATTTTGGACTTATAGATAAGATTTTGTACGAGAAGAATATGCATTTAACCTGTTGCTGATATCTGGGAGGGTGAAATATTGATAACTCAACAGCTACCTGCTAGTTAGTATGACTAAGATAAGAAGTTGAAATACTTGGGCTGTCTCAATACCATCTAGTGAAGAAGGAGCGAAGCGAAAGAAAGTAATGGGAAGGAGACATCTTTCACAATAATTGGAATATTATTTTAAATAATTTAAACGAATATAATTTAAATCGTTTCAATCTCTAGAATAGTTAAAATGTAGTTATCGCTCTTGGAGCAAGTAAAGTTTGTAGGAATGTTTTAAGCTATAAAATTGTTCTTTATTAAATAAATCATAATCATATTATTCAATAAAAATATGTACAGGTTTTATAAAATTGGACTAAACAGTTTTTTTATTATTTGAAACAAAGATTAAAACAAAAGCGCTTGCATTGTCTAAACCCCTTTATAAGATATCATCTCGTTTATCGTTCTATACTATAGTAAAAAAATTAAAGCGTATTACATTTTCAGGGCTACAATTGCAAAAAAAAAAAAACATATTTACCGAGATATGGCTGGCTAGTATAGAAGAGGCGTATCACGCGGCAGCGTCGGCTGGCCGTTGGCGAATTTTAATGAGACACGTCAAAGATAAGCGTTAACTTTGGAAGTAAAGAGTGTAATTGGGTACTAGTAGAAAGGATGGGCAAGCCGTATGTATACTGTACGGCCCCTTGTGTAGGAGCCCATTAATTAAGGCCAAAGGGACAAAAGATAGGGGACTGTCATTTGAAAGGGACCGTAGGGCTGTGTGAGAATTACAGGTGGCCGCCACCATACAGGCAAAGGTTAGTATGGCCCTTTCACACAAGGTACCTAACTAGGGAATGTTTCTGCAGTATTTACCACAGAATTGCCATTTCTCAATTATTACAATGGAATTCACTATTCAACTATCTTTTCATTTAATTAAACATTGTATTTTTTTTTTTAATAGTTTCAAAATTCATTGTCCTCTTTAAATTTGTTTTCCCTTGTTTATCTCTATCAGTAATTATTCAAGTAAAATCAAACTCATTTTTACTGATCTTCATTATTTCAGAACAACTTTATCCTGTGTGCTCTATACTATAGTAAAAAAATTAAAGCGTATTACATTTTCAGGGCTACAAATCGTCAAAAAAAAAAAGGCACGACAACGGTTTATTGTCATGTTTAGAATCTTTTGTCCTCCGAACTAAACATTCGAACATAACAAATGATTCAAACATATTTACTAGACTATTGTGGTTGGTTCCGCAGAGCTGGAAAGCATCAGAGACAATTTCCGTGACAGCCTGCTTCTTTTTTGTGGTCATCGATCGGTTTCAAGCGTTCGCCCATCTTCAGGATGCGCTTGTCACACAGTGTGATAACACAGACTTGCACAGAGCAAATTCAGTTTACACACAATTCAGACGCCTGAATTGATGTTTGAATCATTTTTGTAAACGTAATTTTACAGAAAATTGGTCCATAAAAATAAATGGTATTTATATCATTAAGAGAAAGTTGTGTGTGCGTTTCATAACCAGATTTTTGAAACTTAGTATACTAACTAAGCTAGTGGTAGCCTGCTCCATAATTATTTGATTATTCTGGAATACTTTGGAGAAGTGGCGACATTGGGCCTAGATCTATAAGCCTGCTCTTCCAATATCAATGTACTTACGACATTACCAACTATCAATTTTAAGCGCACGTGAGCATTAATGCAAATTTTTTCACTCTTTAATGGATCGGCGTGACATTTACCGGAGACATATTGTGGTGATGTATTTTAGGCATGCCTTAAGAGCAATACATTTTTTTAAGTGTTCGGTGTTTGATCTGATACTAGTCCTCCCCCAGTCCCATCCTACCCCGCGAAAAAACAAATATTAAACCCGTTTTATGGCAATATAAACAAGTAATACATTAGAAAAATAACATTTTCCAAGAACGATTGGTTTAATTAATTAATTTTTTTACTAGTGAATTTTTAATGCAGTAGATAATATTCTTTTGTTACTAACGCATTACCAAATAAATTACCTTCTTTCAGGGAGCAGAGACCCTTCTCACTACATTTTTTTTGTCTTCGCCTTCCTCTGAATACAATCACAGACAATCTTCTTTTATCATTATTATTTTTACTTTCTCTTTTTATTTTTATATTTCCATTCTATGACTTAATTTCAAATAAGCCGGGATTTCGATGGAATAATAACTAGTTACTATGTATGAGATAAAGTTCTCCTTCTTACCCATCTCCCAGCCTGCATAGTATTCATAATGAAGACGTTCTAATACCAAAAGAAGCTGTTTCAATCCTTCTTTACCAACTAACCAGTAATGTAGATAGCGATCGGATTTATAAGAAGATCATTTGCAACTGGTGGACGCGGTTGTACAGTGCACTAGAGAAGAGAGCTCCATTCTATTATAACAATGCACATTGTATGTAGAAATGAGTGGGTGTATACAAATACTAGTGAACAGTAGAAGAAGAGAACAGTGTATATTTTATTTGTGTACTTGTTTTTAAGCTCGTGATTGTATATTTGATCTCTCTCAATCTCTCTCTTTCTCTCTCACAATCACTCTGTGTGTGTGTGTGTGTGTGTGTGAGTGTGTACGTATGCGGCAATGTCTTTTTTGTTTTTTTTTTGTTTTATTTTCTTGAGATTTACCTTAGATATTTCTCCGTCTCTTTTTGTGTGTAAAGGTGGAGTGGTCACGTTCCTTAGTTGGGGGGCCATTTAAATTAGTTAATTACCACAATCGTGCTGGGAAGTCTCTTAAATGTACTTGAAGGAGACAATAGGACAATGGAAAAGAATGGCTTTTAGTTTAGCTCCTTAAAGGTTGTATAACTAAAGTTGCATCTTTTGGTCGAGTGTGCTAGAGAGATATTATCTCCTCTCCAATCGAGGTGGCCTTCCTCGCTGCTAGTAAGTTGTGCAATAGAGTCCACTGTGTTTGATTTTGTTTTTTTTCTTTAGTCTCAGTTCAAACACACATTGTTCTGTTTTAAAATAATGTTATTTTATCAGTGGTTTGTCTTATTGTTTTAAAATATAGTACAGCAATCATGTCATAAATGTAGAAAATTGAGTTTTTATCACAGAAATATTTGTTTTACTTCTACATAAATATGTTTTTACTTTCATCCAAAACAGTTTTATCGAATTGTGAGTGATCAGACAACAAAGTGCTGTTTAAAATCCGTCATCTATAAGTGCACGTTTAATGAATATATTTTACTTTCCCTTAATCTGGTTAGAGAAATTATTGCGATCATATTAAATTTTCGAAATTCAGTTTTCACCGGCAATACGTGTTTTGAAGACATCGGTGTTAAAAAAAAAGTGTTGTTTTAGAAAATGGTCTGTATTTATAAAAGTGGCCGGGGTGTCTCTTATGTGAATAATACAGATAAAAAATTACCGAAATTTCCGAGTTTATATTCCATTGTGTTACCACAATGAAATCCACAGGAAGTTATGACACATATATTTAGGTCTATCAGTTTAATCGAAATATTTTTGTAGGGGTGACATTAAAATTCCTTCTACAATTGCTACAGGATATTGCATGGTTCTTAAACTAGTATAATGTTAATGAGAATTAAATATGCTGCTAGAATTTCGGGTTTGAAGAAAAACCACTGACCGGAAGTGGAATTTTCTGGACTTGTTATTTTTTTTTTTATTTTTCCTTATTTTTTCATCCGCCCATGAAAGGCCCAACGGCGCTTATTGTTGGGGCGTTCATGTGGTAAGCAAGACGCGGTTCCCACCACCTTTTAGTATTGGTCTTCGCTAACTAGCGAGTTAGGTATCCTTACTAACTGTAGTTTCCCAATGTTTTTCAAGATGCTACGTCAGCAGAGCTTGTGTCTTGACAAGAATCAACTCTGAAATCTGGCACCAAAGGCGAATGCACTAGCCCAGTACACTAAAGCCCAAGGGATTGGGTAAACTAAATAATCATAAAAAAAAGGTATCATTTTTGTTTGAAACTTTTAGTGAGAATATGTTATTTAATAGAAATATATGATCCTATAATCATATTATCTATCTGATCATTCCTTCTGGGTTCGTTCTGGCTCATCCAGATCTTCTTCCTTCCCGATAAAATGTACCCAAGGACATTTTATGTCCACCACCAGTGTCCACGCTCCACTTCCTGCAACATTATTTATACTGCAAATATCCCTTCCCACCCAGAAACAATCCTTCACTCCTATGTTGACACGTATATTATAGCTCTAATCCCGATGGTGTTTTCCCATCCCATGCCCTACAATCCCATAACATCTCTCTACTGCAAGCTTGGCTTATCAGGTGAAGAATAAAGATAAATCCCACCAAAAACAAGTGTATATCCTTCACTCTAAGACACGATACTCTTCTTCCCAACCTCTTCCATGGCACCATAAAACCTACAGATAACAAAATCCGATATTAGGATTGATAAAAGTCTCACTTGGAATTCACTCACAAGATTAAAAAGACTTGAACTCAACAGACGATAGAAACTTCTTTCGAGGCTACTTGACCGACGCTCTAGACTTTCCCTTGAAAACAAAAGACTTACCTACACCACTAGTTTGGACTTACGGATACGAGCTTTGGGTTTAATCAAAGTTTTTCCAACTTCTATCGCATCCGTTATTTCCAATCCCGGATCGTCAGAAGAATTATCAATGATCCATTCTATGTTTCCAACCTAGCACTCACACTGATCTCAAAATCCCTTTTGTCCAACCATCCCTAAAGCCCCTGTCCGAAAACTATCTTCCCTAACTATCCCAAACAACCCTCCTAGGTGGCTAAAATGCCGCTGGCTCCGCAACAACCCTATTTCCAAGTTAGAATTTTTTGATTATTTGACATCATCTAACTACAGAATCTACCGAAGTTTGGAAAATTGTCATTTCTGTCTGGTTATGTTACAATTTTAAATAAAATATATTTTGAATGTTTAAAGGCATATTGGAACTTTTTAATATATAAGATTATATTTTAATGATTTATGTTTTCTTATATTTAATATATTATAAAATTTATTTTAAAAACATTAATTCAAATGTTTAAGAAAATTCTTTTTTTTTACTTTAATACTATAAATGTAATCTTAGAAATTTTATCCAAAACTTAATATTTGTATAATTGAAAGTAGGCAACATTTTTCACTTTTATTAATCTCTATAGATTAAAAGTAGAAATTTAGCTACTGACTTTAGTGGAATAATTGACAAATTATTATTGAAAGTATTATTGACAAAGTATTATTTATCTAGAATAAAATTTCAATTCAAAAATGGTCAATTTTAATTTCATTCAAAAATAATCAGGTATAATGTTAATATACTTACTTTCTACCAAAACTTTCAATATTCTCTACTTTTAAATTAGAATAAAGTACTATAATAAAAAATAAAAAAAGTAGCATAAATGTTAGAAATCAAATTAATTACACACGTTCTACTTACATGAAATGTAATGCAAGTTTTACTTAGATATGTAGAGTATTTCGAAAGTTTGGCACATTCATTGAATGTCGTGACATTTCAAAAATGTAGGTCTAAATAAAGTGAAGTAAAAAAAAAAAAAAAAAAAAATGTTTTCTGTTCTTAATGGCCTTTAAAGAAGCCGTTTTATTGGAGAAATTGGAATTTAAAAATAAATAAAAAAACAAAACAAAAATAATATTAATATAAAATATTTCAATCACATCTTAAAAAAAAAGTTATACTATAAAATGTTGGTAATACATTTTTATGTCAATAAATTGTTTATTGTTTTAAGTTTTTGTCTTTTTTTAAATGAAATTTTTATATTTTGAAAGTATAAATGGGTTTCTTATGTAATAATTATGGTAGTGAGCCAAAGTATAAATGATGGTTGTTTTTTTTCTTTACTGTTTACATAAATGAAGGCATATACTACAATTAAGTCCATTAACGTCAATTGACGTTTATCAGTTGAAGAATAAGTAGAAACAGATGACGCTGGGTGGTGTGTACCAGTTGCTACAAACGGATCCAATGCAAGACAGATGTCAATTGCAACACACACAGTCGGAACAATCTTTAAATGAATATTTAGCTCTGTTTAGTGGCATTCTAGTTGTCACTGGCTTGAAGTTCTGTAGTTTTCTATGTTTAGTCACTGAACTGCAACTACATCAAAAATATTTATTTTTTTTTCTATGAATTACTAATACGATTTTATACATGATTTACTCTTACTACATTTCTGACAGTTTATAATTTACAAATTCCATAAAAGATAAAATAAAACATTATTGTTTGTTTACCAAGTAAATATTTTATTTACCATTCTTTACCGGACATTATATTTTGCCATTGGAGGAGCTTGATGTTTCAGTATTCCTCCAATTTTCAATAAAAACCCCCTTATATATGTAGTTAATTTATAATCAAGCTAATGAAAAATTGTTGAAGCCGTTTTCCAAAAAAAAAAAAAATCGAAAATTAAAAAAAAAAACACGAAAATATTTCTTAATATTACCATTCGAATTCTCTAAAGTTTGGAAAAAGTTCGTCAATACTTGGTTCAACTTATTAACAGTTACTAAATGTTAAAATTAAGTAAATTTTAAAGCACATGTTGGTAATATAGGAAATGGTAAATGGCTGACATTCTGGCAAAGGAAGCTTTTCAAGGGTAATAGTATATCTCTGTCGTATGTTCGACTAACTAGCTTATATTGATCTATATAAAATCATTTCTGATAAATGAAAGTTCAACAGAACATAAACAACTCAATGAACAGCAAGCCACGATCATGGTTCCAGTAAAAAGCTGTACTTTCCTACTGTTAGGTTGAACTCGGTTGTAATAATTATTAATTTAACAAAACAACTCAAGTACTATCCCGGACGTGGATATAAAGGACCAGGCATACACCTTCATCGTTTTTATTGTCCTTAATATGCCAGTATGATTCCTCTATTATTTTAGCAAACTTGGCCACACACTCTGTTTGAGTGTAGTAGGATATTATTTGAAAATGAACGTGCTTATATTATGCAAAGTATTATCTTGAAAGGTTTCAGGTGGCTCCCAGGATAAGACTGAATTACTTACTAATTGAGATCTAAGCATTTTATTATATCAATATGTTAATAAACTAGATATTGATAAGGTGCATCAAGATTAATTTGTTTTCTAGTTATAATATGTTTATAAATTTTCTTATTTGTTTAGTTTCTTATTTATTTAAAAAAGATATGTAATGCAAATTTATTTAGTAATACTTTTGAAGTACATGTAATATCTTGCACGGTGAATGTAGAAGTAACGAAAAAAAATATACACACACATATATATTGGGGGGGGGGATATTACATCATTTCAAATTTTTAAAATTGAGTTTTCATCGGAAATATATGTTTTGAGGAACGATAAAGATGTTTTTAGTAAAATGGTATATATATATATACACCATTTTATATGGTGTAGTGGAAGAACGAAATGAAAAATAATTTATCTAATTTTGTTAATATATTAGACTGTGAATTTAACTTCAAAAAGAGTGTATTTTAGAACCAGGTATATTAAATCTGGTCATTGCTAATAGAGAAACAAAGGCAAAATCCCGTTAGGGTAATTCTTTGTACAAGAAAATTCCCCCGCCAGAGAGAGAGCAATTCCAAAGAATAGAGAGAGCCATCAGCTTTCAAATAGTTCAGTTCAAAAAAGAACAGTTAGACTTGTGCTAGAAATCAAAGTGGAACACTACTTCGAAACACTAGTGCATCGAAACACTACTTCAGGAATCGCTCAGTGCCAATGATAGGTATTTGCCTTTATTCTAGATAAACGTTATTTTATTAAGATACAGTGTGACATTGTAATATACTTAAACTTGCTTAAAGAATAATATATGTATTTATAAAAGCAGTGTGGATCTCTTAATTATTAATAATACTTCTCTCTTAACCGTATATACATACAAGCCCTTTTCGCTAAAACGCTCACGCCACAAGCTACCTATACACATCACACACCATCACATTACAATGGTGTATATACATAACGTGCGCACGCGCGTGTTTTAACAAAATATATCTCAAAAATAAAAAATCGTAGGAAGCTAAAACTTAGTATTCCGTTTAAATACTACCGCCGCATCTAACAGAAGGTTTCGGGAAATCCATGAACCGGAAATGCGATTTTACTCAACTTTTTTTTCTCCAATTTTTGCGATTTTCTAGAAAACAGCTCAAATAATTTTAGTTTAAATTTCATATAATATTTACACACATTAATACCTATGATATAGAAATAAAAGTAATTAAGCGTATGATTAATTGGTTGTGTAAAATAATTGAAATGCCCTCTTATAGGTTGCCAAAATTATGCATTAAAAGAGTGGAAGTATTATTATATAGATGGTCATAATACATTATAATTGGTATAGCCAGTTAAAAGATAAATTGTCCATTGTAGGCATATATTCTTTACTGCGAAAATAGCGATATCAATAGAAAAGAACTATCTTAATATTCTTGAGAAATATGTAAATCATCATATCATTCAGGATGTGGAATCAGTTTTTAATTCGAAATATAACAGGAGTTATAGATACATAAGTATGCTAGGCCTGAGTGAAAGCTATTTACAAAAATTCAATGTAATTTGCATAAACGAATACTGGGATAAGTCAATTAAGAATTTTAGGTGAAAATTTCTTTAGATTATATATTTTAAAGGAAATATATAGAAGTTTGAAACTAAGGAAAATTGTGCAATTTGTAAATTGCAAAAAACCGGAAAATTTAATGCATTTTTTTATTAGATTGCCCAGTATACAAAATTGTTACCGTATAAAGTATTTAAATAATTATATTAATAGAATACGGTCAGAACAAGTTAATATGGGAAATATTTTGTGTATTTCTAATACTTGGAGCATTTGAATAATTTATATTATTATAGCATAATATCCACTTTAAAGCTTAGATCGTTCATATTAACCGAATAGAGAGTCGTGAATTTAGTTTATTGTCTTAAACAAAACTGTACTTTTATCTGACTTAACTATCCAAGAAGTATTGTGATTTTTGGTTTATTTATTGGCAGCTTAGATTTATTTTCAATAATATGCATTTGTATTTGTTTTTGTTGCTGTATTTACTTTTTCGTCCAGTAGTTTTTTATTTTGATTTTGTTTAATTATTGTTTGTACTCACCACCAACTCCTTGTTAGGAGATATGTAAATCTCAAAAAACAATAAATTATGTCTTATGTCACATTAATAGTTATGAGAGTTCTGTTTGTTACATTTTCCCGGGAAAATTGATTTTTGGCGGCTTTTGGGAAAAGTATTGACGTTAAGCTTTTCTCTCAGTTCCCATTTCAGTACGCTGTAAAGCGTAATCCATACATAGTATTCAAGTGGTAATTTATGGGGGAAAGTTTAGGGCTACTTATAACCCCTGAATCACTCCAAAAATCAATCCCAGAAAAATATATAAAAAAGAAAAGTGTTAGTTATTTATCTATGAAATAGTATACAAAGTTTAAAGATAATCGTTGAAGCTGTTTTCGGAAAAATCGCCAAAAACTTAAAAAAAGAAAATTCTCTAAAGTATCACACATTCTTCTAGTTGATGGATTTTGCCTGAAGACTTTCTGTTGTGCCTTCGATGGTATATGGGGAATCGGACTACCAAGTTTGAATTTCGTGTGTTTTTTTTTTTCATTTTATATACTTTCTTTGACCAGGAGTAAGAGGATGTAATATTTGTGTTTGTTTTATTACACTGCTATGCCAAGATGTCTGAAGAAGTGGGGCTGGCCATTCAGAGAACCCCAATAATTTACGTAGTTTATTTTTTTTATTAATTTATTATTAGATTGTTTCAAAGTAAGGCGTAATAATGACGGAGGGATAGAATGTTGTAAATCTTATACCCTTTTTATGTCTTGAAATTCAATTTTCTCATAAGACAGTTTATGAACGTTTTCTCCAAATCGTTAAAGTTTTTATTTATTTCATAGTTCGTTTTAAACTTCATCAAAACATAACAGCCTACATAATGTTGTTTTTTTTTTTAAAGAAAATAAAAATAGTTTGAAAAAAATAACAGTATTATGGTGGCGTCAACAAAAAAAAACTAAAATAATATAAATATAAAAAGATATAAAAAGAAATATTGAGTGATGATAAGGATGGCCCCTAATAGGCGACCTTAGTTGTCTAGCCACGTGGTAAATGAATCATCAACTCTTGATTGACGTTAATAATCAAGACTTGGGTTGCTGAGGTTTGTTGGGCCCAAACTAATTGTAGACCTAAAGGATTCCCTTAACTAACACTAGATGGAAGTAGTCAAGTCTATTTACCAATACTGGAAGGAGAAGATTTCCTTACAGTGTTCCCTTCCAATTTGGGTTTGTTATGTAGTGTTGAAAAATATGTATGTCACTTTGTTAATTCTTACCATGTGTCTGGTGACAATATAATAATAGTAAAAAGTTATTCCTTTCACTGCGACATTTCTACTTCTAGTTAGCTTTTTTTTTAAAAAAAAAAAAAAAAAGAAGAAAAATCAAGTGAAAAAGTCTACAGTGTACGTCGTGGTTCTTAATGAACCCTGATTTTTTTTTTTTTTTTTAAATGTAAAAGTTCTTTTTCTTTATAATTAAAAAAAATTATTTTACTTCAAACTAGTTTTCAAGTCTTGTTTTTATGAAGGTTCTAATGTTTTTTAAGCACCGCACAATACCCCTTAAGTTGAATCATTGAATTTATTTTAAGCTACTTGAATATGTTTTTTTTTTTGGCATTAGCATTTCGCCATCAGCCATAATATCATGCAAAAAAGCGAACCATTATCACTGTGAGATATCCAGCAAAAACCATCAACATCGTCTCATACCACATACTCCTGCCTTTAATTACACTTACTTAAATTCCTACAGTAAACATTTTTTCAAATAAATACATTCCTATCTGTCCATCTAATCTTTCTATACTAGTTAAATGTATCAGTTTTATTTGAAATTTATTAACAAACAAAAATATTTTAAGGGGTTTCTTGAGATTTTGTCTGGTACAAATTTTTCGTGGAGCTTCACAGAAGCATCGCAACCCATTGTGCAGTCAAGTAACCATTCATTGAAGGTCTTGTTCATAAAGCAGATGCCACCTATTTTTGTAGTTGGAATTCTCTATATTATTTTAGTACCAGTTCATAAATAAACTAAAAACTACACCACAGAGGATGAAACATAGTAATATCCAGCATTATTTGCTCGAATATGTCCCGTGCGGCATAAATTCACCGTTGGCACCACATAAATTCACACAATGCCCGCAAGGGGTACCTGTTGCTCCCCCACGGGTTACCACAGCTCAGTACTCCATGCACTTCGTCAGAACAGTACACAATACACTTAAACTACATGCACTGTACTCTTTACAGACAAGGACAAACATAGTACACAAATTAGGGTCTCCGTCCCTGTTAATTGGCGTAAGCCAAGGGAGAAGGAAGGGATTAGCTCAGTGGTAAGCGCGCTAGACTAGCATCGCGGAGGTCCCGAGTTCAAATCCAGCATGCTGCCCTTAGATTTTCTCTAAGGCTCCGGGGAAGGGGGCACAATAGCTCTTTTAAGTCGAAGTGCAATATCCCCTACAACAATCTATAAATTCACAAAATATGAATCTAGAAGAGCCCTTGATGTTCCACATTCTACCTTGTTTCTTCGTTTTGCAAAAACTCACAGTCCTTCCACTTTGAATAATTCAGTCAAACCCATGACAAAAGTATGATTAAACTTAGAGGGGTAGAAAATAGAATTAGAACATTAGGTTTAATGGAGATGAAACAAAACGATTTAAGAGCAAAAGTCAAATATTGAGATACAATAATTGACAAAAAAAAAAACGTTATATCGTATTAAACAACAAATATCCAGCAAAACACTGTCAAAGAAGATACAAGAGGCGTCCGCTTTCTGAACAACATCAGCTATTTTCACCAAGAAGCCAATAAGTATTCTGCTTCATCTATATTTGTAGATAATGAAGTACCATTGAAAATTTGTCAATCAATAGAAATGTAATAATTGCGATAAGAGAAGGACATGTGAATGTTTCAGAAAGAAGATTTGTCCGATACTTGAGAGTCTTCTTGCGGATAATTTTGAGACATTTTTGGTGGAAGAGAAGTCTGTTTGCAAGTGGATAGTCCGATCCACATTGCAGTGGCGGTTTCTATACTTGCTTGAATGCTTTGCTCAACAACAGAGTCAATCCATTCTACTATTAAATGTTTTAAAAATTATCATTATGTCATTCTCATGTAATTTCTTTTTCACTCGGAATATAGGTTTATCCAAATTATTTTCTAAGCTATGAAATCGACATTTTATGTAGAAAATAAGCACTTATTTGTTAGTTATCCTCAAATATGAAATAGTAAAATTAATCAGGCCTTTTTAAACCAATTCTTTCTGTATAGTATGATTTCAAGTTTATATTCCTTCAGTAAAAAAATCGATCGACGTTAACGTTAATTTATATCAATAAATACGATTATTTTTCAACTCAGCAAGAAAATAATTTCAATCTAAAATTCTTTTCAAATTCTAAAATATTATGCAATTTTTCTTAATTGATGCTCTCTTGCCGAAATAAAAGACGAGCATTGCAGTTCAATATTATTTCTAAAATAATGGTTATTTTTAAAAGCTAAGGCGGAGTTTTAATAATGCGGCTGAATTTCTTCCTGACATTCATTTTGGTGGCCATGACCTCTTTGTATACGTGTCGATATATCTTGATTCTTTTAGTTGACCCGTTCATTCTTTTCATAATCTTCTTTCTATACTCATTCTCTTCTACAGATTATTTCCTTTAAATTCACCTTCAAACTCCATAGGCGGCCAATTATATTCATTTTGTGATATCTCACTTTCTTTTCGATACGGCAATTATATATTTAGTAAAGATGCTGCATGCAACAGCCAATATGGCGCATGTTCAACTCACAAGTAAATCCAAATTATATACTAAACCTAACATATAATTGTAGTAACTCTTTGTATATTAAGTATTTATATAAAAACATGTATTGTGTGTATATTAATGTTAATCTTTTACACATAAAAAAGATTATCTACACACATATAAAATTACTTATTCAGTGTCTTTGCCTTAAACTTGTAAAATAAAAACGTATAATTTTTTAAAATTAATATATCAATTTTGAATTTTTTGTATATATATTTTACACTTGATTATAGATTTTTATGAATAATTGAGTTATTTTCACAATACATGCAGTAATAAGCTGTAATATGAAGATTGAAATTTCGTATGATTAAAGGTAAGAAAAATTAATGTATGGTTCCTCACTTATCGGCAGTAATTGATTATAACCGAACTAAGGAGCCTGCCTATTTTTATTTAAGCAATTAAATTCATTCTAATTGCAAGAATTACTTTACTTGTACATTAAAAATAACAACTCATACTTAGAACAGAGATCGAGCATGAAAAATATCGGTATCACCAGGCGATAAAAGTGTAGAAATGGGTAGTATTTCTACCCTTAGATGTAGGTATATAAGAATACAAAATGAACAAGTGTGCTGCATATATTTTTTTAAGAAATATTTATTTATTTTTTGGGGGAATATATGTATTTATTTATTTATTTAAAATAGACAGGCTAATTTAATTAGCGAACTTTATGCTCCCCTACTGGAACCAGACTAAGGTCTTTTAAACCTCCCTCAGGAAGGTTATCGCCTTCTCCAATACCCCTAGATTCCAAGCTTATGAAAGATAGACAAATCTTTTATGGATTACAGTATCGCAGTCCATCAGCAGACTCCTTCTACTCCCCTTATAATATGCAGGCGCCATCTTATCCCAGCTTTTTCCAGATGCTTCTAAATCTGAAAATGTATCAGAGTAATCCTGTAAGCTTATTTATTATTATCATTATTATTCAGTAGTGGGGATAGTAACCAAAACCGTACGCTATCCAAAGACTCTCTGGACCCTTATAGCTACCCTAAAGAGTAATAATAACAACCAGGTCCAGAACAAGTTTCCAGACTAGGTTCTAACCCACCTAAGATTCACAGCAGTCCGAATATATGAGACCATAACCTTAAAAGAAAATAGCCTAAGCTTTTCTACCGATATCCTGTTCTGACCAAAGCTATTTTAGTATAAGGTGAAGCACAACTCAGAAATTTTGCCAGTGGTAATGTCTAGAGTTCTCCAGAGTAAGCTATCTTGATTTCCACGTTGATTCGTAGCTCTTTTTAGAGCTTTTTAAACCTGCAACAAGGTACTGCGCGTTTTCTTACCAGAATATAATCTCATAGATGCAGCAAATATTATATTATATTATTCACGGTGTCCTGAATCAACTGGGAATTAAAGAAAAGAACATTCCTACTTTTATGTGAGGGTAAAGTGTTCGGTATATTGCCAATGTCTTGTTTTTTGCAGAGCTTATCATTCCTAGTTGCCTAACTGGATTTTATTGAAAAACAAAAAAATAACATATCAGATTTATAAATAAATATAATTTTATCTTTATCGGTCGCCAATTTCAGGCAGCCAGCCAATAGCGTGAATGAACACTTGCTGAAGTGGCCTTAAAAATTACAAATTTTTTATTCAGTTGCAAATTCCATTTTTCGGGAATAACATGTTCCAAAGAAAGAGATACATTTATGTGGTTTGTGCAGTTAGAATCCCGAGGATAAAGAATATTAAACGTTATTACCGGTTTTAAGAAAATTCAAAAAACTCAAAAACCTTCCGATTTATAATATAAAGATTGTAGATTTGCTGAATTGTAAAGTAAATTTTCATTTTACAGATTTTTCTTAACATTTGCAAATCTAACGATGTTTATTATTAAAATACGATATTAATAATAAGTATGATATTAATACGATATTATAATAAATCGAATATCGAATATATCGATATTATAAATTAATCGAATAAGTAGGATATTAATAATAAAATTCGATATTTCTTATTAAAATATGTTTAGAACCATACATTGTGCTGAAGTGGCAATTTAGAGGAAAACTTAATCTTGATGTTTTCCCAAAACCTCGCAAAAATTAATTGTTTTTTTTTTTTTTTTTTTTTTTTTTTGGAAAAATGCTTCAAATAAAAATAATAAGCATTTAAGTATGTGTATAAAAGTTGAAATAACAAGTTTAGAAAAAATTATTGACAACATTTTCTTAGGAAAACTGCACTTTCGGTTGATGGACTTTTGTTGGATGCGATGGTTTCATTTTCAATTAATTTTTGAGATATTTTGTTTACTGAAACACACACATACACCTACAGAATATTCACTCAAATTCCAAAAGTTGGCGCGATCGCTACAATTTCTCTTACATCAATAAGAGAAAGGAACAAATTTAATATACAACAAGAGAATCTCTCTCTCTTTCAAAGAGAGCATGTTGGCATTAAATTGAAGAGTGAAGATTAATTTGCTCTCCTGTCGGCACTTCACAAAAAAAAAAAAAAAAATAACTTATTTAAATTCAACAAATTACAGACTTATGCAAATATAAATAAAAGATCATTTTGTATAATAATATGAACACATCATCATAAACACGCACGAAGAAAAAAAGGTTATGAAGAGACGTTATAAACGCATTTCATTTTTGCATAACGGAGATTATGACTTGGAAAGAAAGTTCAAGAACAAAGAATGTCAATGGGCCAGAATTAATATAAAAAGGAGAATGGAAGCAACTGTAAAGAAGAAATAATTATTAATAATTAAATCGTAGCAATAAAAGATCATCTGCTGGATGTTATTTTAATATTAAAATAGATAATTTAAAAAAATAAGCAGTCAGAATTTATGGCATTAAAATACACTGCCATATTTACTTGATTGTAGGATATTAGGGTTGTTTGCCCAATTAACGTATTATTTTAGACATACTATTCGTAAACATTCCGTAATCGATAAATGTAATCCTAATGAAACTTTATTCCTATGAAATAATCTATTATGAAAATTAAAAGACAGCAAGGTGCTATTATGAATGTAGACAGCCATGCCAAAAATGATTCGAAATTGCCATCATTGTTCACAATTTTTATTGTACGAAATGTATATTTATTTTAGAAGGAATAATAGGTTTTTGGCATAAAATAACTGTATGTGATTTAGAATCTATATGGTACATATCACGGTAGAAAGCACACAGTGGTTTGTGAATTTCAACTTCCATCATGCTTTGATTGGTTGACTAAGTTCCGTTGGAGCAGGACTTCTACAGGCTGAAGTAGGCTATAATTTATCGATCTTTGTGAGTTAAAATGCACATACATAGGCCCCATGCACTCGTCATAGGGCTTTCCGAAACTGGTTTTTTTAAGAGCTCAATAAAAATTGGAAGCTGCAACGTTTCCAAACACATGCACAGCTGTTGATCAATATTACCCATAATTCACTAACTCACCACGAACTAGTCGATACTTTATGGATGGCTTTTAACTTTCTTTTACATAGAAATTGAGGTCTCGTTAGGAAATGTATCATATCTAGAAGCTACATTAGTTTGGACATTTATTGGAGTGTGTGCGGGTGAGAGAGAGGGTGACAGAAAGACAGAAAGGGAAATAGTGTGAAACCTGTTAACAATTTGCCTTAAGTCTACTGATGGTTACTTTAAGACTTTTTGACCAATTTAATTTGAAGGCTAAGTTTATACTGTATATTGTTTATATTTTTCCTTTGAAGATTATTTGTCAGTTACCTGCAGTTAACAAATTTGAAGCAAATAGACTTGTAGTAATTATTAAGTTTTGCTTAGTGTGCAGCAAGAAATATTTGAACGTTTATTTCTTATCGTATATGTATTTTACTTTCATGTTGAAAAAATCCGTTGGTACTCTTGCAAAGAAAGTTGATGCTGAAAATGATTATGCACACAACTTACTACATGCAACTTTTATACAAGGAATGTTTATGTACTTTGAGAAGAGAAAGCGTATACAAGAGAGAGGTTAGAGTGACCGAGCGACGAGTGTTTGTTGATGTTGATGATATAAATTGATGACGTTGGACTAGTTAGATAGCTTTGCATGTTCTAACGGTCGATTCGTTAGCTTATTTGGCTAGCTTGATGAGACACTTTGTGTAGTAAAAGGCGCCTTTTGGCAGGTAGCTTAATGAAGACTGTTGATTGCTTGTAATTTGCAGTTGCTTGAAGTAATTTTTTGCCTTGTACACTTCTCCATAATTCATTTAGGCTCTTGTAGGTCGCTTGCAGACAGACTTCTTGAACGATTGTTGTGCTTTCTCTAATTGATTTGGACTCTTGGTTATTGGTTTTGAACTCAGTATAGCCCTGAGATTGCCCAAATCGTATAGAATTTTAGATATCTTGAAGATTGTTGCTCATTCTCTGTAGGTGTGACAGAAGTCGCTGGAGACAAACGTAGCATGATGTGGCTGGTTTTTGGCAGCATGAAATCTCAGCGCTAATTGCCTCCCAAGGTGAAATTCCTCATCAGAGGACTGTTTAATCCATTATATAGCAGTAAAAATAAATTTATATCTTTAAAATTTTCAATCGTGAAATCATGATAAGAAAATTTTTATGAGATCTGGCCGCCTTTAAGTTACAGTCTGTCCACACATTTTGATATAAACTTCATTATCATTAAGACTTGGTCAATTAAATTTAAAAATAGATTACGAAACTTACTTCTATCCTATGGAAACTTGTCTACAAATATCAGTTGGACGAAGACCCGATCTGCTAGATCTAAGAAAATATCTTTAACATGCATTGACATACCCTGATTTTAAAAAAATACTTTTAGGTAATGGTCTGTATGTGGGTGTGTGTGTTAACAGAATATCTCAAAAACGAAAAATCAAAGGAACCTTAAATTTGGTATTCCGTTTAGGTACTACCACCGCATCAGACTCGAAGATTTCGGGAAATCCTATTAAGCAGAAGTGCGACTTTCTGATTTTTTTTTTTCAGTTTTACTGATTTTCTTGAAAACGGCTCCAGCGATTTTGTTTAAACTTAGTATACTACCTACATACAAATATACTTATCATTTTTATTAAAACCATGGTTCCTGGGAAAATTTATTTTTTGGGGGGTTTCTGGGGGAACAGCATTACGGTTTCCTCGATTATACCACCTCTATATAATATATGATTTTACCACCTACAATGATTATTTATTATTATTTGTCTGTGGGGAGGGAAACCCTACGCTATCCAAAGCCTCACTGTGCCCATATAGCTACCCCAAGAAAAACAACAACAAACAGGGTCTAAAACAAAAATCCAGACCCGGATTTAATCCATCTAAGATTCACCGCAATCCGAATAAATCGGACAATAACCTTAACCGGAAATAGCCTAAGCTCTTCCACAGACATCCAGTTCCGACCAAAGGTCCTGAACCTAATTTCCTCACAAGCCAGGCAAGCAGTCATAAGATGGGTGTTTTTTCCTCTGTGTCGCAGACTCTACAAAATGGATCCGGCATGAGCCCCATTACGTAGAGATGGCTCCTTAAACCACAATGTCCAGTAAGAGACCCAACCAGATGCCTGAGAGCGCTCCGTGAAAAACACAGCAACGTCTCACTAATGGCCTTATCCGGACTCCCGATGAGCATTTTGGACTGCCGAAAACCAACTGAGCTCATCCATAAGGATGAATGCTGTGAAGCTGTCCATGTCTGGAAGCCTGATAGACATGTGCCAGAAGACACGCCAGCAGCAGGCTCGGGACCAATGAAAGGAAGAGAGGCGCCTAATTTGGCAAACCTATCCACCTCATCATTCCCAAAAATCCCCATGTGACCTGGCACCCACACTAGAAGCACATCTTTCAGAGAAGAAAGCTCTTCCAGTCTTTTAGAACATTCTAACACCAACCTGGAAGTGAATACACATGAACTCGGCGCCTTCAGCGCAGCCTGGCTGTCCGAGCAGATACAAACACCTTTTAAGTTATTGTTACGTACCCTCTCATCCAAGATACAACAAAGAATAGCATAAACCTCAGTCTGGAAGACCGTGGTCCATTCACCAAGAGATACTGCCAAATGATCAGCGGTCTCAAAATAGACCGGAGCTCCAAACCTACCATCCACTCTGGAACCGTCTGTGTAACACCGGAAGTAATTATCAGGTATCACACCAGACGGACCCAATCTTGACCAATCTTCCCTAGAGGGTAACCTGACACTGTAAGAATGCTCGAAAACAAAAGTCTTCAACATTCTATCAGAAGGAAAACCTCTAACAGGAACCTTCAAAAGCATCTCGCGATGAATGGTAGACTGACCATATCGCTTACCCTGCCAAAAACCTGCCTGTTTATTTCTATAACAGGCTTTCATTGCCATAGTTTTCACTTCTACAAAGAGCGGTGAAATTCCTAGTAAAGTCGAGATTGCAGCTGTAGGCGTGGTCCGCATCGCACCGGTCACCGCCAGACAAGCCAAGCGTTGAATATCCTCAAGCAGCAGTCTAGCGGATCTTATCTCAATGCGACGCCACCACACCACAGCCGCATACAACAACCTAGGTTTAATAACCATACCATAAATCCAAAACATCATCTTGGGAGTAATCCCCCAATTTTTACCTACGATTCTTCGACATTGCCAAAAGGAAATAATTGCCTTTTGATGCTGTGCCTTATCATGTTCTGACCAATTTAATTTACTGTCAAAGAACGACCCCAAGAAACTTCACCGATTTGCAAATCTGAACAGAAGTTCCTAAAACCTAGGAGGTTAAAATCCTACTATCTTCCTCCTATTAGTAAATAAAATCACCTGGGTCTTACTGGGATTAATTGAAAGACCCTTATCCTGAGTCCAATCATGTACCATGTTGAGGGCACTTTTCATTAAGTCTGAGATAGTAGTCAGACATCGCCCCATCAAAAAATAGCATACCACCTACAAAATATTTATATACATTAGAAGCATTGATGGGAATTCCTAATTTGAAGAAAATTGCTTAACCGGAAGTGTTATTTTACAAAATAGGTTTTTGAGTTTTTTGGGGGGGGGAATTTTCTCGATAACGTTACAACGATGTTCATTAAATTTGGAATGCTTGCTGCATAGATAAAAAACGTATCACTTTTATTTGTAACATTTTTCTGATTAATTGGAGGATTTTCAGTTAGTTTAAGGTTAAATTTGCACAAGCTTTGTTAAATTGGACATAGAGTGCTCCATATAAGGCCGCTCAGGTGAGATACAAGTAAACTCCCAACCACATCGTAACGTTGCAATTTTAATGAAAATTTTTCGATTAAATGGTATTTAGATTACAAGAGAAAGTCGTGTGCGTGTTTCATACCTGATACATTTTTTTTTTTTTTTAATGTATTTTATGTAATATAAAGTTAATTAGTGAATTGTACAAGGAATAGAATTTTTGGTGACGAAATTGAAATATTCTACCTAAGAAGGGAACAATCGTATAAAAAATTTTAGGTCTCCAGGACAGATGTTTAGTTTTTTTTTTTAATTTTTTTTCTCTCTCTCTAAAGATACGTTTATTTTTTTCGTTTTGGAATGGACCAAAATGTCTGGCCTGGTATGTGGTAATGCTTGTAGTCCCTTGTCCACAGGTACTTCATACGATTTATTGACCATGATTAAATTCTCTTAATGCATTCATTCCAAACAATTAAGGAGAAATAATATAAGAAACATTTTAAAATAATTTAAAAGAATTTTATGGTTTCTTTTATCAATTGAGAAATTTGTATCACATAAAATCTAGAATTTATATTTATTATAATAAATGTTTATAGGTTTTTTTTTTTTTATCAATTTAGCTTTTAATGGCATTATATTTGTAATACAGCCTATTGAGAGTTTTATTTTATTTTACTTTATTTATTTATGTATTTATTTGCCTACACTGAAATTATACTTCTACTGAAAGCAACATCATGTAATCTGGGTGGTGGGGGGAGGAATAAACTCTATAATAGTTCCTTAACTTTTTATTAGAACATAGATTGTGAATTAGGGAAATGTAGATTATTCTAGATGTAATGGAATCGTTTGATGTGATTCCTGATGTAGTAGATGTCTTGAAGAGGGCGGAAGTTAGTTGAGAGATTTTGAAAGTTAGTGCATCGAATTATTAATACGGATTTTATAAAAATAAACTGTATTTTAACAATAATTTTAACGTATAAATGGTAACTAATAACTAGCAAAATACTTAGGAATAAATAGAAGATAAATAAGTAATAAATTAGAATGATAAAATAAACGAACTAAGATGCACTACTAAAAGATAATAAGTTTAAATGAAACTGTGTAGTCGCGTAAACTGCTGCTCGTGTATATGGACGTGCTCGTATCGTCGTATAAGATATAATGCTCCTCTCGTTGTATTGATGATAGAGTTTATATATTGGTGTTGGCCACACTCGCACCAAGACATCTGTCCTAATGTGCGACCTTGTGCGACCTTCGTAGTTTGCTGACCTTATTTAGGTTAGTGGCCAACCTTATCGATGCTTGCTTTTGATGTAAAGTATTGGAAAGGCTTTGTTGTTTGTTTGGCCGCGGCATTGTCTTGAAAGCCGACGGCCTGCTAGGTCGCTGGTTATAAATTGTTCTTTTATTACTGCCATCCTTTGTTAAGATAGCAGCTGGCTGGAACCACTTTGACATTGGTATGACTTTCCATGTCATTCCATAGAATATTTTATAGACAACAGTCAAAATAATGATATCGATTTAAATTTATTTAAACGACTTGTAACTTTACTGTGCAGCGAATATGCAAATTTTAAAGAAAATCTTTGGAACCATTTATTAAATGACAAATAGCCATTTGTTTAAATGTGAGGCCGCTGTAAGATGTGCAATAGTTGCCTGATAGGCAGACCAATACTTATTACTTTAATTCAAAAATTTATTGAACTTCTCTGAGTCGAATTGCGACCCAAATAGTATTTAAGAAGTTATACTGGTTTGTAGAAATGACTAATCTGATAAATAAATATCAATTGAATTTTGAAATCAATTTAAATAATGTTGCATTATGGAGCGGTATTTTTTAATAAATTATTGAAGTATGTCCCCAGCTACAATATAAAGAAAAATTTTTGCAGAAAGTTTCTAACCTTGATTTCTATAGCATTTTACAAATAACTCAATTTTAGTTCAGCTAGCAAACCTTATTTTAATTGTAATTTATCTTTGGAACAGATGAGGTGGGTAATTAAGGCTCGGGTAGTTAGATCTCCGCCTATATTGGTTGTCTGTTCTAGACTGTGTGAGGTCAGATTAAAATATTTTGGCAATATTTCTATTTCAAATGTTAAAATGTTGGAAATTTTAAATGGTTCAGATTGGCCTCCGCTGGCTCATTACTGTAAAACAATAAGTAGCTTTTGGGTTCAAGCCTGCTTTAATCCTTATTTTCTTATAAAAAGACAATTGTAAAATTGTTTAATCCTTATTTTTACTAGGTAATATATAAATTTTGAAACCAAATAGTTTAATCACAGGCAAAAGAGTGAATCAGTTATTAGCTAACATCACTTATTGTATTCGTAAAAATAAAATAATAATAATAATAACAGCGTAAAGAAACATGAAATAACTTGACAATTAGTTTAGAATTTACCGTTTAGATTATGTAGTTATTTATTCCCCCTCTCCACCGGCGGTCTTGTACCATGGCAGCTGTCTTCAAAAAAATAATATTTTCAAAGAAGTTTGTATTTTTATTTTCTATTTTTATTTTGTATTTGTATTTTAGAAGTTTTTATTCTGTATTTGTATTTTTATATTAAATAAAGACTTTAAATAAAATAATAATTTATTAAACGACAGGTAGCCATTTTTTTAAATGTGAGGCCCCTATATAAAAAAAAAGAAAAATAATTAAAATCACTAAAAATTAAAAAGAAAAAATATAACAGTAATATTGAAGTGTTTATTAATAGATTTTGATTCGAAACTTTGTGAATCCTAAATGGAATATCAAGTATGAACTTTCTGCAAAATTTTCATTTTTGAGACTCACACACAATTGCTTAAAATTGTCTTCTTCATTTTTTTTTTTTTTTTACACAGCGGAAATCATCATTATTTCCGGGTAAAAACGCAATTTCCAAAATTCTATACGAACCCATTAGTTAATCTTACAAACACAGACGTTTGTTAGTAAGCGAAAGTAAAAAACAACAAACAAAAATACACCAGTTTTGTATAAAGACTTGTCTTTCTGCCTTGACCCCTTCTGACATTCTCTCCATCACTATTCTGTTGTGTTCCTCGTAAAGTTTAAGTCCATAACTTGGACGCATAAATCAGCAAGACAACACATCTTGATAGTATATATATATACTTCTTCTTTTCCTTGCCAAGTATATTCCCGTCTCTCATACAAGGACGACTTTATTGACGTTATCTTTTCCAACAAACCCCCACCTCCACCCGCCTCTTACACTATCCCCAAAACCAAAACATCCGACCCTTCTATGTCATCTATAAAACAACATTTCTAGAAAAACCTTCAAAAACTATTATACTTTGTGTATGTGTATGGAGTGACAGAGAAAGAAGTGGTATATCATTTTGTCTTAGCTTCTTTTTTTTTTTTATGTTTTACTAACTTTTATATGAAAAGATAATAACTAGAAAAAAAACAAACTAACTCAATGTTTGCCGACTACTTAATAATGTGCATGATAATGTCTTAAATCTTAAAAGAAATTAGTTGTGGAACTGTTTAAGTTCCAGCCAATATTGGAAGATGACTATCTTCTTCTTGAACCTCTTATAATATGAAACATTGAACACATATATATATATATTCGCCGTCTTACTTAATAAACATTGAATGAAGAAGGATGGGGTAAGCCATGTACAATATCTCATGGGTTTTTTTCTACTATCTTCCACTTTATAAATATTTCATTACTTTTTTTTTTATAAGCTGAAATACATTGTTCCTTTCTAGTCTTAAAAAGACATATTATTATGTAAACAATATGTTCTTACTTTATTCATATTTTTAATAAGATTTGTCTCAGAATCAAATATAATAATTATTAATTTGATGTATGAGATTCTGTTGTTATTTTTGTTTTTAGAGAGTTGAAGTAATATATTATATATATAAATATATAAAATTCAAAAAATTTTACTTTCTTGTACCACTGTAAAAAAAAAAAAAAATATTGAATTGTCCAAATTGGGAGTTTGGGAGTTTTAGTTTGGTAATATTCGTACATGTTTTGAGGTTCTCATTGTAAAATGATTTTAGCGTATATATAAAGGGTGTACCAAGAAACCAACAACTTCAGAAGCACCTAGAAAATATTTAATCCAAACCTGCTTAGCAATTGCGGCAGACATAATACGATTAGCAACTTCATATGTTGGGCAGCGACTGCGCTTGTGGAATTTAAGCTCAGGAAGTGATTTTTGAATAAATAAGAATTTTTTTTTTTTTTTAATCGATTTTTGTAAATAAAGTGGAAAATTGTTTTGTTTTAATCATTTTTTACCTGATTTTTTGGGTCCCCTATGGTTTTTAAAATAGCTTTTACGTTTTATCAGCATTTGAACTCTCTTATTTAATAGAAATTAATAAGAAAATTCGCATTTAATTTTAGTTTATGAAACCAAAGAAACAGGAAAAAAAACGATGAAAATTTAATCTTTATGATTGAATATCTCGGCGACAGTTTAAAATAGTAAAGTTAAATTAACGGCATTTTTCTTCATTTTTTTTTAAATAGTTTTCAATGCAGTAGTAAAAAATGGGTGCTAAAAGGAAATCGCCACTTTCAACCACCGATTTATGGTGCAAGGTGGCAATAAAATCAAAAAAACATTAACACTATCTTCATAAACTAGAGCTTTGAGAGATTGAAAATACTTCAACAAACGTTATGTTCTCTTTATAGATACCCTCCTTCGTTTAATATCATTTCAAATGTGGCCCGTTTAAATGGGACACCCATGTATATTTTCCGAGATGTATAAACAATATACAGAACCGAAAATTCGCAAGAAGCTTAAACTTAAGAAAAACTTCGGCGCAACAGCCTTGGAAGGCCAATTTTTGCCAGAGAGCGAATTTTATTGTGGAAGTAGGCAGTTTAGTTCCGGTTTTCGCTACATAGCTTTGCTATTAACAGTAGCTTCCCCACATTTTCTCACAATATCGTCTTTGCTCTTATGGAATCAAACCCCTGAATTCTTGCACCAAGGCTCAAACTTAATATTCTGTTTAAGTACCATATAAGACCCGAAACTCGAAGTTTTTTTGGGGGGAGGGGTCAAAATCTATCTAGCGGAAATGCATCTTAACATAATGGTTATTTAAATGCCTTTGTCACATTATTTAAACCAATCACTTTTATTTGAAAAAAACAATTCTGGATAAATTAATTTTAGAGAGATCTGTGGAGGTTGCGAGTTAGGCTTAACTTTAAACTGCTATTATAAGTTTTGTTGGGATTGATAGAGGACTGCCTGACGGCCCACAATGTAACCAAATTCAAAAAGTGGCTTACATCCTAAAAGCCAACCTGTATAAAGTACATTTCTCTACTATCAATCTCTACACGTATGTAAATTTAATGAAAACTTGTCGAATTAAAATTGCAACTTGTGGTTTGGTTCGCAGAGCTGGAAAGCATCAGAGATATTTTCCTTGATAGCCTGCTTCATTTTGTAGTCATCGACCGGTTTCAGGCGATTGCCCTTTATCAGGATGTTTTGGTAAAAGAGTGCGATAACACACATTTGCACAGAGCAAAATCAGTTTTCAGTGTTTTGTTATAAACTATTAATCAGTCCTTCTTGGTGCCTATGCTTTTCAGATGCTCCATGAAGGCAATCTCACCTTGCTTAAGGCCTCTCGGAATATTGCAATGATAGATTTATTGCACCACATACTTAGATTTTCCAGCCATGAATACCTTTTTCATCAAGATTCCCGCTTGCCATCTTCCCAAGGGGAATTAATTGAAGTAAATTGAATATTTAGCTTTTTATTTTTTTACCTTTACACACTGTTGTGAGAGCCTCTTGCTTGTGACATGTTCTGCCCTGGAGATACATGGTTCAGCTACATTTCAAATGCCTCTGATTTTTGTATCTAAATGTCAGGTCATTACAAGTAAATAATTTTATCATTCTTCTGAATACAATTCTTTCTTTTTTTTTGCTACAAGTTATCTCCAGGGTATGGTATAATCCTTCACTTACTGTTCAATTAGGCAGTGTAGCAATAATTTCTCTTGCAGGCTACTATTATCAATTACATATTCAACTTATCTTTTTTTAATATTTTATTTCTTGATTCACAGTATATAAAACAAGTATGTTATTTTAATGAAACGTCAAATTCGGCAAAAGGATTACGTCAAGGGAAGGGATTAGCTCAGTGGAGGACCCGGGTTCGAGTCCAGCTATGCTGCTCTTACATTTTTTCTTCCTAGGAGCCCCTACAGCTCAGTGTCCGGTGATGGACAGTGTTGTCTGTAACAAGAGAACACTGTCCGCTGGCCAGCAGTGCACTGAGAAGGCTCTGGGCGCCAATGACCATAGATTTTGACGCGCCTTAATTACAAAAAAAAAATTTGGCATAAGGAAAACTAAAAGCTGTATTATAGTTTTTATACATTGGTTTTTGTGTACATTGTGCTCATCCGTAAGGTGTATTATTATTATTATCATTAATATTGTATTTCTACATATTCATTTTGAAAATCTGTTGCACATGCAATACTCACTATTGCAGCATTAAGAAAAAATAAAAAGTTTTACTCTTCAAACTGTGATTCATTGAATATTCTGTTAAGAAAATTATATGGGCAACTGGAAATTAAATATTATAATATAATACATTTCAGGTTATAATAACTGGAAATACCCGTCTGATTTGGGGCTATTTGGGTGTCTTTTTTTGTATCTTCGGTCATCTACGAAAGTATAACAGCCCGGCACTTATTTTTTAATAATTACAAAAAAAAAATTGGCAAAAAAATATTATCGCTCCTGAGATCTAGTGTCAATTTAAAAATAAAAAAAAAATGAAACATACCCTAAAAACTGAAACAGGTGATACTGAATTACAACCTGTCTCGGAACTAATGAAACCTACGCTTTATAATGCACGCGAGCAGGTAGAATTATATATATATATATATATCACTGTTAAAGTTCTTAGAGATGAAATAGAAATGACCTAGAGAGACTGTAAAAAAAAGAAAACCTGTTGATGGTAACTAATGAATGATGAGTGGCCCTCAGGGTTGTACTCTTGGATCCATTAAAAGTGAGAGACTAAACTATACGATAAAACCATCACTCTCAACCACAACGGAAAGAGATAAAAAAAAAAAAAGTAAAAAAGAAAAATACAAGTTTGCAATATAAATGTTTAAAGGGGGGTTCGGCTGCCCTTTGCTATATCCCCTCCAGTTACTCAACTAACGGCAGAGGAAAAAGAAAACGAAACATACAATAAGATCTTATACAAACCATAGTCCCTCTTACTTCGGTCCTACTATTACAGAGACGTATATTGTAAGCGAACAAGGAAGAGTGGGCATCTCGCTCTGCTTGGTAATACAACATTCGTATTCTATGCCAGCACACTTAGAAGGGATGAAAACCCTATTTCCACCCTCTTCGAGGTATTAACAACATTTTTACCTTCAGCTCTTCCTACATTTGCTCTTCCCCTTCATCTTACTGCGTACACATAATGCAAGAGCCAAAAAAAAATAGAACTGGTGCATTTGAATCACTCACTCACACAACTGACTCACTGATTTAATGAATGCGTACTGTTTTCACAGGACATAATAGAGTTTTCTTATTTCACTTAACAGAAGTACTTTAGTAAGCAAACAGAATTAAATAAGTCAGTTGTATATAAAAGATGGAAATACTATAAAGAAGTAAGAGTTTATAAGATGGAATAAACAATTATTTAACAATTTCTAAAAGCTATGTTTTTAATTTTACTACTGAGTTGTAAATAGGAAAATGAAAGTTGCAACTTACACTATAACATATTATTAGCATAAGGGCATACTGCGTAATTTAATAGTTGAGTATAACTTAAGTAATATTTATAAATGATAACAAATGAAATAAAATTCATAATCATATTTACGTATAATAAATCAATTTATAATTAATTTATATTGTACTGTTGTCCTTTATAACGGTAATGGGAATTTTCTATTCGTTTGTTAGGAGTGCCCTACAAAACTCACTATTTATATATTTACGATTTTACTGGAGTAAGGAGAGAAGAGTGTAGAGAATATGACCGATCGAAGTGTGAGTGATGATGGTTGTATGGTAGCGTGATGAATTTAGAATGGTGTAGCTTGTTGCGAGTCGCTTGAAGAGTGTTATGACTAGTGACAACTCTTGCTTGTTCTAACAGTGGTGAGCTAGTAGCGTAACTAACGAGGTGAACCTTTCATGGTTGAGATTTGAAATGTGGTTGGGTGATGCATGTAATAGTTGGTTGTGGCGTGAGCGGTACAGCAAAAGGGCTTGTATGTATATATGGTTAAGAGAGAAGTATTAGTAATAATCAAGAGTGCACCACTGCTGTTTTTTACATAAATATATTATCTCTAAGTAAATTTAAGTATTTTACAATATCACAATTTTATCTTAATAAATCAGATGTATATCTAGAATAAATGCAAAGCTCTTATGTTTTAACTTATATCTGGCACTGATTTGAAGAGGGCGATTCCTGAAATGTTCTGGCTTTGGAAGCAGAATGCAGACTGTCTTGTTTGAAAGCAGGAGTCAGACTTTTCTTGTTTGAAGGCAGAAGGCAGACTGTCCTAAGGAATGCTCTCTCTAGCGGGAGGGATTTTCTTGTACAAAAGAGTTGGCCTAATGGGTTTTTGTGCCTTTGTTTTTCTAATAGCAATGACCTAAATTGTAGTATACCTGACTCTAAATACACTCTTTTTGAAGGTAAATTCACTATTTAATATATTAACAAAATTAGATTTTTCAGACTATAAAATATTCTAAACTATTTTTCAAAACTATTATTTTTCTATTTCGTTCTTCCACTCCAGATTGACGTAGTGACTGAAGTTTCTCTTAAAACTTAAAGTAAATTTGGAAACTCTCCCAAGGTTTTATTTGTGATGACTTTCTTCAAGTACGATTTGTGACTGAGCGTTAACCACTCAGATAGTCCATTGGTCTTACCGCCAGATACAGATTCTTGGTGAAGTGTTTCATGGTTAAAGCCCATTCGCCAATCATTGCAGTGACGATGACCGAGACTGCTGTTGTTAAAGTTCCTTGGTAGCGCGACGATGGCGCCTAGAGCAGGAGGAGCTAATGAAGGGTCAATTTTTTGAAATGATGTTTTCACTAGAATTGCATGTTTTGAGTTAACTTGATACAATCTGGTGTGAAACACTCACAAGGCTTTTTCACAGACTCTAATTATTACAATTTAATTAACAAATCTTCTTTAAAATTGTATATTTAAAATGTTTAGTTGAGCTGGCCATATAAAGGGTGTTTGGGGGTTATACTTGTATATCTGACCGGACTTGAGAGGAGCGCTTTTTTTTTTTCAAAACCAACAAAGCTTGTGCAATTTAAATTTAAACCTAACTAATAGACCCCACTCCAAAAAAAAAACAAGCACTAAAATCAATTATTTCGGATAAACGTTCCAAACGAAAGTGATAAGATAATGTAGGGCAAAGTGAAATGTTCTCGGCTTAGTAGTGAAAATGAATTTTTATTTATTTTAAAAATGCAATTATTTCTCAATGTAAAGTCACTCTTTAGTTCAGTATACTTTGTCCAACGTTTCTCCAATAATTGGATTCCGTCCCTGAAGTGCGATTCTGGAAGGTTCTTCAAAATATCCATTTACCGCTGCTATCACCTCTTAATTGGATTTAAAAGGTTTTCCAGCCTCAAATTTCTTAAAGTTTGGGAATAGATGAAAGGCAGAGGGAACCAAATCTGGCGACAACCATTCATACTTCAAATCCCTCAATTTTCCCATCGTCAAAGGGCCTTTGTGGGCCGGGTGACAGAGGAATTTTTTTTTTCTTTTGCAACCCAGGCCTTTTCTCTCTAATTTTTTTCATTTACCTGGTCAAGAAGATTTGCATAGGATTTCTCCATTAAATGTTCGACCCTTTTGCAGGTAGTCAAATAACAAAATCTCTTTGGAATCCCAAAAAACACTAGCAATATATGTGCAGCGAGCATTCCAAGTTTCTAGAAAAAATCATTGTAGCGTTTTTTGAGCAAAATTAAAAAAAAAAATACTCAAAAACTAATCTGTGAAGTCATACTTCCGTTTACCATAGATTATATTGAACTGGTATTTTAAAGGAAAGCATGATGCTACTGTTCACGCAGAACACCCAGAAAATTCATATTTTTTTGTAAAAATTGCCTATTTTTTCATGCGAGCATAACGCCCAACTACCAAATTAGGTAATCTTGGACGGAGGGGGAAGCATATACTATACTATTAACTTTTACTATTAATATTTTATAAAATTTAGCATTTATACATAGGACTCGAACTGGTGACCTCCCAGTTACAAAATCCATGCTCATACTGCTGAGCCAACACTTTACTGATTAGCTTTTCAATCTTTCGCGATTTTCTCAAAAATTGTTCTAAAAAATTTTTTTTAAACTTCGTATAGAACTATATGCTTAAATGCTTATCACTTTTCATTGCAGCATTTTTTTAGGAAAATTATATAAAAACATTTAATTAATCATAAAATGTTCTCTTACTAATTATGAAGTGTTTAATCTTGTCTTAGTTTTAATGTTTATTTAATGTTAAAATTAATTCCTAACTAATCTAATTTCTCTTTCTCTATATATATGTTACAGGATAGTGAGTTTATAATGGCTTGATGTTCAGCTGAACCAGTTGTAATGTCTCCACCAAATTTGCGGCTAGCCATGCTGGTCGTCCTATTCCTGTCTACAACTGTTACGGCGACCCAACTTGAAGGTAAGTCTGCCATACAATGTAGAATATATATATATATATATAATACACACACACACGCTCACTCCTATCTCTGTCTTTCGCTTAATCTTTCTTATTTTCTCTCTCACTCTCTCTTTCTCCCAGGAGACGTTACGTCAAGACTCATATATCTAACGGTGAGCGACATTGATTGCTACTTGTCCCTCTTCATTACCGCACAAACACAGGCCTTATGGGTGCCATTCTTTTACTCATTGGCCCGCCAGCCTGGCAACACCTCCTTCCGTTTTTAAATTGAATCTCTACCCAACCATACAGCACCATTCAGTCACTCTCCATCTCTCTCTCTCTAGCCACATGTATATATGTGTGTGTATTATAGTTAAAACTGTTGTAGAATTCTACTACATTTTTAGGAAATTTATTTATAAAAATACTAGGTATTTCTTTTATTTTGTTTTCTTAACGCTATCTCACGCTTGCCATCAATTGGAATGCACTCTAAAACACATTTTCACGAATGAAATATGTGAGATAAAAAAAAAGAAAATTAAAAATGAAAAGTCGCCTAAATTGTTTGTTGGCCCATTTGATTTAGTTTCTTTTTTATTTATCCTACCAATCGTTTTTTAAATCTCTACATATCAAAAATTTCTATTTTGTTACTTTTATTTATTTTTTTATTTTTTTAATGTCTTCCCTTTATCTGAACCGCAATTAATAGATAAATCTAATAATTCTGTTAATATAAAAAAGTTTGATCTTAAAAAAAAAAAAAAAATTAAATGGTTTGAAGAAACTTTAACTTTATATAACAATTTGGGGTTCTGTTATTCAATTAATTTACCAGCATTTTTGCATTAGTTTATTGAAATATTTTTTTAAAGACCAAGTTATAGAAAAATTAATGAAATAATTAATGCTCTTCTATTAAGCAGTTTCCGATAAATTTATTCTTGCTAAGAATATATTTTTTTAGTATATACCTAAATTCTAAAGACTCTGTAACTCGTCTAAGAATTTTCGAAAATCTTCTATTTCGATTCTTCCTAACTCATACCATTTATCTATTCTTTCATTTTATTTTATTGCTTATAAAATTTGTTACTATCAAAAATTTTTTTTATTAGCGCAGAAACAAATTTTAACCACATTGTTTTTTAATTACGTAATATGTTTCAAACTTTTTTTTTTTTTTTTTTTTTTTTTTTTTTTTTTTTTTTTTTACCAACTATAATTATTGACATAATAACTAGACTTTTTTTGTGCTTCAGTTTTTATAACTTCAAAAATATTGCCAAAGCGGATTAGGATTTGATGATGCATAGTTTCGTTTGCAATCTAAAATTTCCATGAAACCTAACGGGAAAATTTGATGATAATTTCCAGGAACCATCAAAAATTTGATGATTTTAAAGGATTATTTTCCCCCTTAAAAGTTCTCGAAGAAGAGAGTGAGTGCATTGTAATATAATTATGCATTAGTCATTTAATTATTATAATCTGAAAAACCTTTCCAAAGTTTTTGCTGATTTTGCTAGTTAATCCTGGTAATTCATTTTAAAATGTACTGACAAAATTAAAGCCACTGGTCCATAATAAGCCCTTCTTTTAGTAAGGGCTCTGTAGTGGAATCGTTTATTGTGATTCCTATGGTATGTAGTAGATGTCTTGAAGAAGGCGGAAGTTAGTTTAGAGATTTTGGAAGTTAGATCTCGAATTATTAACACTGAATTTAAAAAAATAGACTGTATTCGTACAATAATTTCAGCGTGAGTAATGGTAACTATTAACAAGAAATACTTAGAAATAAATAGGAGATAAATAACTAATAATTTAGAATGATTAAAATAAATAAACTAAGATGCACAACTATGGAAATAAGTATAAGTTAAACCTGTATAGGGACGCGGAACTGCTGCTCGTATAACGATGTACTCGTATATAATAATCTACTGACGTACTTGGTATAGAATAAT
The DNA here is from genome assembly GCA_011037195.1 of Triatoma infestans. Taxonomy (NCBI): domain Eukaryota; kingdom Metazoa; phylum Arthropoda; class Insecta; order Hemiptera; family Reduviidae; genus Triatoma; species Triatoma infestans. The sequence goes on along the minus strand of JAAEAF010003081.1, from coordinate 108,044 downwards.
CCCCTCTTCCAATGAGGCGAAGTTTATATTAGCGTTAGCAACACTCACACTAAGACATCTGTCCTAGTGTGCGACCTTGTGCGACCTTGGTTAGTTCGGTGACCAGTGATTTAGGTCAATGGCCAGCTTTATCGGTGCTTGCTTTGATGTGAAGTATTGACCCTTGGTTTTGTTTGTTTCGCCGTGGCCTTGTCTTGAAGGCAGCGACCGGCTAGGCCATTAGTTATAAATTATCCTTTATTCCTGCCATCCTTTGTGAAGATAGCAGCTGGGTGGAACCACTTTGACATTGTTATGACTTTCATGTGTCATTACGCTCCATATATTACAAAACGAAATTATTTAATTAATACTATGCAAATGTTTAACGGTTTCCGCATATAAATAAGAAAGATATTGGAGAGATTAAGCTTTAATGATCAATTAGATAAAAATCAGTTAACCCATTTTTTCGCTAAATACAAAAATCTGGTTGTGGAAACGTACGTCACAACGCCACTTTCTCTACTGTAAATTGACTAGTGATCTTGACCCTTATTCTCATTCCCTACATATAATTTTCTTAGATCTTTAGGGCTTTCATCATTTACAAATTGGATGGGAGAATCTATACCTGATAAAACGACATTTTTGAGAAAAGAAGGCAAACCCTGTCAACACCCCCCCGCCCCCTCTGACATGAATATTATTTTAAACAACAGTGATGTCTGTTATGTATAAAAAAAGGTCTCTGTATGTATGTTATTTTTTTTTTTTTTTTTTTATTGGGCGCATCAACTTCTAAGGTCATTAGCGCCCCTCAGTTTGTTTCCTTCTCCATCTGGTCCGCACGAGCTTGGATGACACATATTCAACCTTTGTGGCGTCCAGATCAATGCCTTGTCTTGCAAGGCATGAGGAGCCCAGGGTTATTGAATATAGTACCACACATCCCCTCTTATTTCATCAAGCATGTCGACGAGGGGGAGTGTGGATTTCTTGTTGTGTCATCCCTTTTTTATTAAATCTTATTTAAATATAAATATTATATATTAACAGTTATATATATAATTAATTAATATGACAATTCTCGATCTATTTGTATCATTTAAATGTGGAATTCTTGCATGCAGATAAACAACGAATTTTATGTAATATAAGCAAGAAACTATCCTGAAAAATCTATGTAACCTATCCTAAAGAGGCTATTTGCTTGCTGTAAACTATTCTATTTTAGGTGTGCAGTACTTTTAACAAATATTCCTGCACACTCTTAAGTGAACTAATCCTAATGTTAATCTAAACCTAATAGGGTTGAAATACTTTTATAAAATTTCTTTCAACCCCTAAATAAAAACCTAAACTAAACATTCACCCTAACATGCTCGCCAATAAATACAGTCACATATAAAAGCATTCTCGCCAATAAATACATTCTCGCTAATAATACAATCGCACTAATAAATACATTCACGCCAATAAATACATTCTCGCTAATAAATACAATCGCACTAATAAATACATTCACACTAATTTACACATTCATACGAGGGGAAAGTACTCGATATTCCTTTCCCCTAACATAAAAAAGAACTAACCTAATTGGGTGAAGTACTCGATATTCCTTCACCCAGTTTAATTAACCTAACCTAACCTAGCTAACTTAGATATTCCTATACAAATTAATATCCTTTAAAAAATCAAATAGCCTCTTTATATAAGGAGAACCCTCTTGTAGAATTGCGCGCTTGTCATGTGGCAGGCCTGCCCTTTCTCTCTGAGTACGCAGAGCCTGACACCCTTCCAACACGTGCGCCACCGTTAGCCTTTCTCGGCATCGAGAGCACCTCGGCCTTCTTCCGCCAATAAGGAGGTGCCCATGGGTCACACGTGTATGACCAATCCTCAGCCTCGTCAAGATCACAGAGTCATGCCGCGGGAAATTCTCAACTGTAATACTTCGCACACGTGGTTTAATATCTTTAAGCTTTTCGCTTATCCGGTCCCACTGACTTTGCCATTTCCTATTAATAATGTGTTTCATATATATTTGTAGGTCAGTGGGACGAACGGGTCGGATTTCTTCTGTTTGTGTAGAGGCAGCTCGCTTGGCTACCTCGTCCGCCCTTTCATTACCGGACACGCCAATGTGGCCCGGCACCCAGGCGAACGTAACCCCTTGACCACGTGTGCTTAACTGCAGCAATAAGTTGTAAATATCTAAGACCATTGGGTCTGTCGAGAATCGATCCCGGAGAGCCATTAATGCACTTAATGAGTCCGTCAATATTAGCGCTTTTTTGTAGTTGTTATTCTTGATTAATTCTATGGCCTGGCATATAGCAAACATTTCCGCCGTGTACACGGTTGCATAATGCGGAAGTGTCCAACTAAGGGTAACTCCTTCCGTGTACACAGCGCTACCCACACCGTCGCCTATCTTCGACCCATCTGTAAAGATAGGTCGGAAGTCATAATAAATATTTAGAATTTCTAGTAATTTTTGTCTATAGACGACAGGAGGGGTTTCCTCTTTTTTGTGGAATGCCAGGTCCATGCGGACGCTTGCAGAGGGTAATGACCAGGGAGGAGAAGGCGCGAAGCCCCAACCTACCACCGGCCCAAGTTCAATTCCCTCCGCTGCCAATAATTCCTTAGCTCTGACTCCAAGCGGTCGCGTCCGCGAGCGCTGTTGATAGAACTCTTCATTATGTGGGCTCTCGAATATGACGGGAAATAAGTTATGGAAACTCTTTCCCCATATTCCAGCGATGTATGTCAGGGTGAGCTGTTCTCTCCTAAGTTGAGGAGGCAGCATCCCCGACTCTACATAGAGGCTCTGTAGAGGACTAGTTCGGAAGGCGCCTGTGAACAGTCTAATACCTTCATTGTAAACCTTATCTAGTAGTTTCAGGCGTGACTTGCGCGCAGAACTATAAACTGGGGCTCCATATTCAAGTTTGGAACGGGTAAGTGTAATAAATATACGTTTTAAGATTCCCCGTTCCGTTCCCCATCTATAGCTTCCTAGAAATTTCAAGACGTCGAGGGTTTTCCTTGCTTTTGTGTAGGTATAATCTATATGATCCTGCCAGGTTAATTTAGTATCGAATACGAGACGAAGGAAACGGATACATTCTTTATACTGAATAGGTGTGCCAGTTAGAAACAATGTGGGAGGACTATGCTCCTGTCTTAAACGACAAAAATGTAGGCACACCGTCTTAATTTCAGAGAATCTAAATCCGCTCCTAGAAGCCTCGTCAGCCACTCTGTCTATTGCTTGTTGTAGGGTTTGGCCGACCTCGCCGAGATCAGTTCCTGATAAATAAATGGCGAGATCGTCTACATATAAAGATACTTGAACAGTATTTCCTACGACTTCTGCTAGACTATTTACCGCTATCGTGAATAAAGTTACGCTTAGCACCGATCCCTGAGGAATACCATTTTGCAAGACATGTGGGTCCGAAAGGACCGACCCAAGGCGCACTCGGAACCTTCGCGATTCTAAAAAGCTACGAAGGAACCTTGGCAGTTTCCCTCTCAGTCCCCACTCGTGACACTTCCGCAGTATCGCATATCTCCACGTTGTATCATAAGCCTTCTCGAGATCAAAAAACACGGCCAGCACGTGCTCCCTACGCATGAATGCGTTTTGCACATAGATCTCAAGGTGGCTCGCCTGATCCAAAGTGGAGCGATATCTGCGAAATCCCGCTTGATACTGGCTGTAAAGTCCTCTCGTTTCTAATACATAAACTAATCTATAATTGATCATAGATTCGAGGACCTTACTCAAGCAGGTGGTCAACGAAATGGGCCTGTAACTGGAGGGATCACTTGGGTCTTTTCCTTCTTTGGGGATCGGTACAATGATTGCTTCACGCCAACCATCAGGGTACTGGCCAGTTTCCCATATGCTATTATACAATCTGAGAAGACCTTCCTTCCCAGTTTCATTTAAGTTTTTAATCATATCATATGGGATTCCATCCACCCCTGGAGCGGAATCTTTGCATTTATTTAAGGCATTTTCTAGCTCCTTGATGGTCAGCGGTTCGTTGTAAGTTTCATAGATAGCGGTCTCAAAGTTGAGTGGCTGTAGCTCCACATCACCTTTTCGCTGGAGAAATTCTGCTGAGTAAGTCCGTAAGCTGGAAACTTGAGCAAAGTGTTCAGCAAAGGCTCCAGCCACCTCTCCTGGCTCGGTGATGACGACATCATTAATTTTTAGAACAGGTATCGACGGGGTTCTACGACCCCCAGAGAGGGCTCTTATCTTATTCCACACCTCCCTCAATGTCGATGATGTAGAAATCTTTGACACATAGGAGGTGAGGGTTTCCTTTTTTGACTTCTTAATTAAACGCCTCTCCCTGGCTCTTAGTCTTTTAAAATTAATTAAATTTTCCTCCGTCGGATACCTTTTAAATCTATTTAGGGCCTGCTTTTTTTCCCTGTTAGCAACTTTGCATTCCGGGGTCCACCAGGGGACGGGGGTTCTTATGACTCTCCCACCTACCCTCGGCAAAGTACCCTCGGATGCATCCGCCAACGCCTTTGTAAATAAACTAGTGTCAAGGGTGACATCTCCTGTAAGGGGTGGTGTCACCACTCGGGAAGCATAAGCAGGCCAGTTTGCTCTTTTGATGTCGTATCTCCATGGTATCACAAAATCTGACCTGGAGATGGAGCTCGATACTAGAATTGGAAAGTGGTCACTATGATATAGTTCGTCTAGTGTGGTCCATTCCAAGCGAACTGCAACGGTGGGTGTTGCCACACTCAGATCAATTGAACTAAAACCTCCTGAGTGTGCATTGAAGTGTGTTGCCGCACCATTGTTGAGGAGCATCATGTTAGCATTATCTATAATCTCCTCAAGAATTCTGCCCCGAGCGTCAGTTCTGGCTGACCCCCACCAGGTGTTGTGACAGTTAAAGTCTCCCATCAACAACACCGGGGCGGGGAGCTGCGAGAGCAGATTCTCCAGATCACTCTTCCGCCAAAATATGTCTGGAAGGTAAATACTAATTAAAGTGATCTGCAGAGGTGCGGCTAGGCGCACGGCAACGGCTTGTAAATTACTTTGTAGGGGTAGCCGTATGCTCGAGATATTATCCCGCACACACACGGCCACTCCACCATGCGCCCTCCCACCTGGGGCAGGTTGTACCTCTTTACTATATATGATGTACCCAGGGATCCGGATGAGTTGCCCCGGGCGAATCTTTGTTTCTTGGAGGCACAACCCTAATGGACGGTATTCCGCCACCAATCGGCGTAACCCTTCCATATTACTCATATAGCCCCGCATATTCCATTGAAGAATGGACTCACACATGCTAATAATGAAGTGAAGTGACCACTTGTGGCAGGATCTTTCTAGTTTCTAATGAATTCGAAAGTGATATATTTTTTCCAATAATAAATACGTTTAGACGAATAATCATGGATGCTGAAATAATAAAGGTTAAACATCTTACTCAGTGGCACACTTATTCCGTGGCTTACCTTTGGGCCAGCCTTTTTTCTTTCTTCTATTAGGGCGGTGGAAGTGCTCCCGCCCTCTGATTCTGACGCTTCAATATCCGTCCCCAGCAGCTCCCATTGCTGCTTTGGGGAACGGACAATTTGAGCTGCGGACGGTTGTCCTCTAGAAGGCCTGATAGTTTTTCCCCTCACACTTACTGTGTTCGGGGGTGGTAACATTAACCTTGTGCTTTTCCTCCTAGGGGAGCGTTTCGGCGGATCCACCACCATCCACTCTCCTTCGGAGGAAGTTATTTTTTTTAGGTGAGATTAATCCCACCTTCGGGCCACTCCCTACAGTAGTAGGAGTGGTAAGTGGTAGTAGCCTTTCGGCTACCGGTGCCCCTTGAGGGGCACTTTGTATAGGGAGAGGAATTTCTCCCACATTCATTATTGTTCCCCTTAAAGCCGGGGAGGGGCTGGATGGTAGGATTTCTCCTATCTTAACAATAGCTCCCCTTAAAGCCGGGGAGGGATTATTCTCTACTTGTCCCTGAGGATTTGCAGGGACTGAAGGAATGTGTGCCACTGGTTGGAGTGCCTTTGCTTTTTCAGAGTATGATATGTCGTTAATTGCATAAGATTTACTTTCAACAATTGCTCTTGCCTCATGGTATGGCAATTGCTGAAGTGTTTTTATTTTTTGTATTTCTTTCTCTTTTATAAGAATTGGGCACCCCGAGGATCTGGCGTTATGTTCTCCGCCACAGTTTACACAAATGATTGGCGGTGTGCAATCGCCTTCATGTTCAGATTTACCACATACGCACACCGCTTCTACTGCCTTACACTTCATGGAGGTATGCCCAAACCTTTGACATTTGTAACATCTCATTGGAGATGGTACATAGGGGCGAACTTTCAATTTATAGAAGGCAGCGTCTATAGTCTGTGGCGGTCTTGGGCGATCAAAAGTGAGAACCAGGGAAGCGGTGTCCACTAGAGAACCATCCTGCCTCCGCTTAATTCTCCTAACCTCCACTACGCCCTGATCAGCCAGACCCTCTTTTATGTCTTCTATTTTACTGTTTAAAAAGTCCCGGCATGTAATTACACCTTGCGACGTATTTAGGCGTTTATGGGGACCCGCTTCCAATTCAGCATCCATATACCTTTGTAGTTTCAGGATAGTTTCTGCCTGAGTGCGGTTTTCTGCTTCTATACAAATAGATCCATCATTTTGTTTTCTTACGCTCTTCGGCTTTCCCACATATGTTTTAATAAACTGAAACAATTTAAAAGAGCATTCATTTGAGAAGGAACCTTCCTTCTTTTTTACAATAAAAAATCTTCCCCAGTTATCTTCCTCCAAATCTACAAATTTCATAATTGGTTCAAACCTCTTGTTGCCGCCCCTTGCCTTCTTCCTTGGCGGGGAAGAGGGGATATATGGTTGCAGTGTAAACTGCAGCCCAGGTACTAACTTTCCAATCGTGTTTTCCTTGTCCATGCCTTTTCGTTTGCCGGTCAGCTCAGTCGAGGGAGACATTGTAGATGATGGGGCATCTACAAGGGGAAGGGTGACAGGAGAAGGGAGGGGATGATTAGGTATGGGAGTAGGTTGGATTGTTGGTGTAGGAATAGGATGGGATGTTGGGGTAGGAGGAATTGTTGGGCTAGGCCCAGAAAGATTGTTTTGATTATTCTCCATAATAATCAGTAGAGTTCGTCGAGATACGTGGTCCCGCCTCCTCGGACGATCAAGTGCACCCGGTTACTATCCGGGTAGACCATCGCACCTCGATATAGTCAGGTGCCGCGGAAGACAGCGTTCCGACACCGAAGTATTGACCCGTGCCCCCGCGGCCCCCCTCCTAACCCTAGGAACCCGCCTGAGGCGGAATTCCCTAGCCTTCCTGGAGTCGGGCTATCCCCCAGGTAGAGCTCTCGGGTGAAGCCGAGGCCAAAGACATGTGTTGGGATCGGACGCCCGCAGGTCGTCGTCTCCCTCAATGCCCAGGATCCTCTTTTCCACCCTAGCCCCAAAGCCTCGTGCCGGCAAGCACGAGGGAGAGATATTTATACTCCGAGCTCTCAACGAGTGCGTGTCCTTGTTCATGCAGTGTGTGTGGTCGTCTGTAAAGTGTCGAGTGTTCAGGTGTGAGTGAGTGTGTGTGGTGGGGAGCTCAAGTTTACCTGTGGGTGCGCTGAACCCAAGTAGCTGCACACATCAACTACCTCTGCAGGTCCTATGTGTAGTGTGTAGTGTTAAGGGTGTCAGTATAAGTGTATATTGTAGTGTTGTTAGGCTGGGAAACCCGCAGGGACGCCTAGATCCCTGAAGAAGTGGCTAGTCCACTTCCCCCTACGGGTTGTATAGTTTATTATTTTATTTTTTAATTCAAGGCGCGTTAACATCTATGGTCATTGGCGCCCGGAGCCTTCTCATTGCACTGCCGGCTTCCGGACAGTGTTCTTTCGCTACAGACAACACTGTCCATCACCGAACTTTGAGCTGTAGAGGCCCCTAGGAAGAAAAAAAGTTTCTTAGGCAGAAAAAAGCTGGATTGGAACCCGGGCCCTCCGCGTGAGAGTCCATACGCTAACCACTTAGCTACTCCCTTCCCTGATAGCTAATATATATACTAAGTTTAATGAAACCCGTCGGTATTTTTATGTAGAAAATCGTAATGAACTTGAAGAAAATGTTCAGCAAAGTCGCCCATTCGTTCAGACGATTTTATTCAAACTCTTTATATTTGCAACTATTTAATTCCTATTAATATTATATATAAAATTAAAAATAACACTCTACAGGAAAGCACAACCCCTCACCACCCCTAAAACAACCTTTAAATATATTTTCAGATGTATCTCTTAGTTGGCTGATCGGCCAGGGGGTATCATAAGAAAAACACCAAACAATTTTTTAAGTGTTTTTTTATTAATAACCCGACGTTTCGACAAACATTGTTGGCCTTCTTCAGGGGCTATCTATGAAGAAAAAATATACATAAAAAAAATCTAGCTTGCATTAACAAGAACAACAATGTTAATGTCAATGTTGTTCTGTTAATGCAAGCTAGATTTTTTTTATGTATATTTTTTCTTTATAGATAGCCCCTGAAGAAGGCAAACAATGTTTGTCGAAACGTCAGGTTATTAATAAAAAAACACTTAAAAAATTGTTTGGTGTTTTTCTTATGATATCCCCTGGCCGATCAGCCAACTAAGAGATACATCTGATCATTTCTAACGGCCAACAATTGCTACAATTTGATAAATGTATTTTCCAAAAGAAATGTTTCAAATGAATATTACAGGTAATACGTAGTCAACAAAACAATGATTAAAGGAAATCAATGGAGCCATTTATTTTTTTAAGAATATTTCAAAAATGTTGCAAAATTTACTGAGTAAGGTGGTAATTTCCAGTTGTCCGATTTTGACCAAAACTTATTGCAAGGACATCTGGTGGTTGTTAAAAAGAAATATTATAACGTTTTAATTTTCTGCGATTTACCGATCACCCCCACACACAACAGTTTCTTAAAAACATTTTTTCGAGCTTACAGGACCTCAATATATATATGTTTCCGGTGAAACTGGATATCGAAAATTTGACACGATTACAGTACTTACTTTCTCTTACAGCAGTAAGCAAAAGAAAAAAGGTATAACATTATTCCCAAATATATTGAGAGTTAAGGAACACTGTTAACAACTTAAATTACTATTCTTCAATCACGCCCTGGTTTATTGTCGTATTTATTTATGTATTTACTTTTTCTTTTTTCTTTTTTGAACTTTTTAAATAGAGATTACATTTTTTTTTTTTTTTAACGAGTTTGAAGAAGATTTGAAATTTGTCCATAAAAAGAAGCAATCTTTTCTCATAATTATTGTAATCAACACATTTCTCTTAAGAGATTGTCAGTCAAGTCAGTCAGGTGTTTCCTATATAAATAACTATCTATTCATCAAGATGATTGTAATAACGGGGATTCAGTAATAGCAAACGGCACCGATGATGATGATGATGATGATCAAGTGGTGGAAAAGGGGGGAATGCTTATTCAACAACACACTCAGTCAAATAGAAATTCTGATATTATGTCCGTGAGAGAGAGTGTGTGTGTTGGCACTGCCATAGCGATTATACCTGTAACATTTGGGCACTACCCATTTATTCAACGTTTCCCATCTTAGGGTCAGAGTTCAATATTTATATATACGATGTTTAGTTTACACTTTACCATAAACCCTATAAATGTTTATAAGCAATAAGTATGCACTAAAATTATCTACGCGTAGTTTCTAAAATACACACCAAAAAAAAAAAAATAAACTTACGGTTAGCATGAACGAATATATAGTTAATATGGATAACACTGAAAAGTTGGATTTTTTCAACATATATTAATGTTTGAGGTGGTGATAAAGCTTACTTTAGTTAACAGTCTTTATGGTCGGATTTGTCGTTTCTGTAAAATCATCATGAATGGTATTTTGAATTTAAAATTTATAATATTGGAAAATATATCTTTTACATTATATAACTTTAAAGTTCCTTGTTCTAACTCCCTGGTAGGTTAAATATTAAGATATTGCCGTATTCCATTCGCTTCCGGTCAAAGGATTTGATCACTTTCTTTTACTTCTGTAAGTAGAAATTATTAAAATATTGTCATGTTTTCAAAATTGATTGTTAACCTGAAATGTATATGTTTTGAAGTCCAGCTGAATTCGAAAAATTAGTTTGTAGAAATTGATATATATACAGGGTGTCCCATTTAAATGAACCACTTTTGAAATAACTCTTAAACGAAGAAAGATAGGTAAAAAGTGAAGAACATAACGTTTGTTGAAGTATTTGCGCTCTAGTTTATGATTGTGTTAATGTATTTTGATTTTATTGCCGCCTTGCACCTTAAATCGGCGATTGAAAGTGGCGATTTCCTTCTGAGTCCCACTTTTTACTATTTGTATTAAATTCACTTCAGTTATTGTTAATATCACTTCAATATTTCAAACCGTTGCCGTTCAACCATAAAGATTGAATTTTCTTCGTTTTTTCCCGATAAACTAAGATTTAAAGCGGATTTTCTTATTACATTCGAATAAATAAGAGAGTTGAAATGCTGATACAACTTAATAACTATTTTAAAACCATAATTTGACTTAAAAATCAGATAAAACATCATTAAAACAAAACCTTTTTCCAGTTCATTTACAAAAAATCGATAAAAAAAGATTTACTATTTATTTAAAATGACTTCCTCGGCTTAAACGGCACAAGCGCAGTCGCTGCCAAACATATGAAGTTGCTAAATCGTATCATGTCTGCCGGAATTACTATAGAGTGTTTGCTCTATTCTTTGATGGGGGGAAAAGAATGTAAATCACCGGATTAGTTTTAATTGTGACATTGAAATAAAAAACAAAAAAAACAAAGTTTTATTCACATGAAAACACAACTCGATTATGTTCTGAAAAAGAAAACATATTAAAGATGTAAACTCATTCTCGTAAATAACCAATGAATGTTTGTAAAAATTGCCTAAAAACACCTGGGCTGAATACGAAATGTTTCACAAATGGCACAAGAGTAACTGTGTTTCGACCGCAACGTCACGCGATGGAATTAGCTCAATGTTAACGCGCTGAAATCCCGTGCAGAGATCTCGAGTTCGATTCCAACATTTAATATTAGCGTATTAATAAGTTACACTTAGATTTTATCTTCCTGAAAGCTTCTATAGCTTATTATTTAGGCGATTAGGAGTGTAAAAGTGTTTAAGACTACACTGCGTGCAGGCCCTGTCGGCAATGGTCTGAAAAGACTCTGGGCGCCAGTGACCTCAGATGTTGACGAGCCGTGGTAAAAAATGAAGAAGCAAAATTATAATTAACAATAATATTATAATCTGTTTTTTTTAACCCTGTTAAATGTCTTAAACTGTTTAACCTTTCTTTTGTAAAAATAAAAAAATCAATTAGAAAGTTTAAGAGTGTGTTATTATATAATCACATCAACTGTTGGTGGATCATTTTTATGTTATAAAGTATGTTTGAAAAAAAAAAAATTGATTTTCAGCTTTAATATAATATTGATTGAAATGTTTGTCTTTGAAATCGAATACTAAGGCATTCGTTTTTAAAATTACTTTTATCGAAACCAGAAGTGGAAAGGTTGGGTGGCCATTGGTACTGAGACACTATATATATACATATGTATGCGTAAAGACAGAGAGAGAGCGATTGAGAATAAGAGAGAGAGGGAGAGTGAGAGAGAGATAGGAAACTTTAATAAATATTTGTAAAGACAACACGCGCTTTATAACATTAACACTGGCTCCAAATTAATATACCCAGCCATTAAGAACACATTAGCTTTTATTAAATGCTGTTTGATGTCTGTTAAAAGGCCCAATCATTAACTGGTATGAAGGTGATTATAAGGATTAATCAAAATCAACATTGATTTAATGTTCTCAAAATGTTTAACTGAATGTTGTTTTTTTTTTTTTTAAGTTTCATTACAAGGTGTTTCATTTGTAATTCATTTCTTTTTCCTTTTTTCTTGACGTAATTATTTTTGAATTTTTATCATTACTAAGTGATAATTTTATAAGTGAAATTATTAATAGAATTATTATTAATTATGAACATTTTTACTTTCCCTTACGACTACTTACATGAGAAACTTATCTCCCGTTCATACCAAATTTTTTTCGCTATTCAGTTTCATAGGAAATATTTGTTTTGAAGCCGCCTTATTACAAAAGGGATCTGGTTGTAATGCGTTCATGCATTCTACATTTATCAAAATTCTAATTGACGAATTTCTTCAAAGGTTTTGAAAGGTTAGACGGCTTAGGTGGTTGAGAAATATACTTAATATAATCAATTTTTGGACACAAAGGACTGAGACTATCTGAATGTAAGTACACTCTAGGTCAGTCTCCTCGGCAAACCTTGCATTGCCTCTGTAGTGGAATCGTTTAATGGATGTTCTGATCCCACCGCTGCCATCAGATGTAGTGGACTCGTTTATTGTGATTCCTGAGGTATGTAGTAGATGTCTTGAAGAGGGCAGAAGTTAGTTTAGAGATTTCTGGAAGTTAGTGCTCGAATTATTAACACGGAATTTATAAAAATAGACTGTATTTGTAAAATAATTTAAACGTGAGTAATGGTAACTAATAACAACAAAATACTTAGAAATAACTAGACGATAATAACTAATAAATTAGAATGATATAAATAAATGAACTAAAATAATGCACAACTAAAGGTAATAAGTTTTGGATTAAAGTTAAATATTTAACTTAAGATGAGTGTCTTTTCACCTTATGCAACACAATATTATAAATTTCACAATGCAGTCTCGGTTTTAATACTAGATCAGTGACACATCATATTCTATGAGCCGAGATTGCAAGCGTCAGATTTGTTCCTAAAGAAATAATTTATTAATATATTTTATCTCTATTTCCCCCCCCCCCAAAATAAATCTCGCTAAAATGACCAACAAATCGAATTATACGATTATCTAATTTTCATTACAAATATTATGTATATTTCTTCATTTTATGTTATTCAATTTTATTAAATATTCAGTTTTGATTTATTGATTTGTTACATTCACTGATTTAGAATTTCGATACTGAGATCTATCAATTTTTTTTTTTTTATATAAATTTGTAATGAGTTGACATAGTTATTTATTTTTTTTTTTTTTACGTATAATTTGTAAAATTCAGTCGGTTTTTTTTTTTTTTATGTCGTTGAACTGGTAGTTAGATATAGAAATTGTGGAAATTCGATAAAAATAGATTTAGATATAGTGGTAATGGGGGGCCAGAAATTTTAGACTAGAAAATAAAGCAAATTACTAAGTTGGTTAAAATAGTAGTTTGGTCGGACATGCAAACAACATACGGAATAGTATCGATTTGGAATTTCTTGGTTCGTTCTATTATTTTCACTTATTATTTGGTAAAATGTTTTTTTAGTTGTTTCATTGATGAAGATGAATATTTAATTTGTTATAAACTAGCTCTTATATATTGTACACAATACTTTGTACGTATGTAAGACGAAACGATATGTGTTGTTTTGTTTTTTTTTGGGTATCTACTATTACGCTACTTACCATAACTATATAATATTATGTTGTATTTTGTTTTTTTTAAAGTAGCCTAATATTTTCGTTTATAAAGTCTGTGATTTAACATTGTCTTTTTTCTTCACTTATCTCTAACAATAAATATTTATTATTGTAACTAGTGTTGAAATTGGCACATTTCTCATGAGTAGGGGAATATTAATTTAGTCTAAAAGCGATTGTTACAAAAATGTATGAGTAAGAAAATACTTCCTCTCCGAGGTTTATATACGGAATTTTTCCCACGATTATAAAAAAAATGTAAATAATTTTTATTAGACAATATAAATAAATTATTAATTTGCTGAAAAATGGCCATATTCCCAACAGCGCCGCTAAAAATATTTTCTCACGAGATAATAATAACTAAACTTAAACATTCGCAATCATTATGACAGAATGCCCTTTTTTTTCACATGACTGCAGGAAAATAAGGATACTTGATTTGAAAAATTTAATATTATAAAATAATATTATTTAAAAAAAAAAATAAAATAAATATATATATTTTTTAATAATTGTTGAATAATAAGGACATTATTTTACTCAAAGCAATGAATAAATTTGTAATTTTTTTTTTTTTTTTTAATCTCTAGATAGTAAACAAGTTGTTTAATCACTAAAGATTAAACTTAATAAGATTGTGCCGATCTTTCATTCGCACAAATTTTGAGATTTCATTCGCTGAATTATTTCAAATAAGAAATAGAATTTTTAAATTAAATACATTATTTGTTCTAATATTTTAAAAAATCTATGTTAGAAAATATTAATAATAGAAACATTAGGGTAATGTTAGGAGTGATGACTGGGGGGGGGGAAGAAGACGCAGGCTTTACTTCTCTTCTTGTTTGCCACCACGTGGCGTCATGCAAGTTAGTCCAGGAGTAAGAGATCAGAAGCGAACGTATTGCGAAATTCTTCAGTTATTTTGTGTGTTCTTCTGTGGTCTAAGAACATTTATACGCATCAGCTAAATCTGGCGAATACCTGAATTTTCATAAAGCATTTGTAAATTTTTATATACTATATTAATTGCTATTGAATTGAAAGATTTCCACGTTGTAGTTAAAGTTGGACTCGTAGACATAGTTTTTACCAAGTTTCATGCCAATCAGCCATGTTTCCTTCACAGAGGAGAGGTCTCCTACTTTATGGTGCGTCATCTATCCTACCATAGTAGGAGAGACGGCCAACTCTAGTGTATTTGTTTTTTGGTTCTTGAATAAATGAGAATGTCTTTATTTTGAAAAATAACATTTTTTTTTTTTTTTGTAGATAATTGTAGTTGATATTTTCCTTCCTAGGAGTCTCTACAGCTCATTGTTCGGTGACGGACAGTGTTGTCAGTAGCGAGAGAAAACTGACCGGAGGCCGGCAGTGCACTGAGAAGGCTCCGGGCGCCATAAAGACCATAGATGTTGACGCGTCTTAAATAAATTTAAAAAAATTGTAGTTGACATAATATGTTTTATAAGCATTACCTCTTTAATATATCTCCTATATTTTAGTATAAATTATAACTTTAAAATGTGCGTCCTCTCTCCTAACTTTACCCTATATATAATTGTTCAAATCCCCCATAACCACCTAGAATATTCTGAACGTTAGAATGTAACTTTCTCATCTTAACTAGAAAACATTCTGTTGAGAGTTCCATCTACTACATCTTCTTGTTTATACTGCCTTTTTTACTGAGATATCACCGAAAATACATATTTCTAGCTTTCCTGAAAAGAATAAAATGGTTATTAGTGAATGTCTATTGTGTGGGTGTGTGTGTGTCGGTGTGCATGAACAAAATATCTCAGGAAAGATCAATTCCAGATTTATTAATACTAGTTCCTAGCCAAGTGTCAGCCCATTCTACAAGAGAAAGTAGTGACAACAAGGGATTAAAATTTTCTTTAAGATCTGCAGTAAACAAAATGATCAAATCATTTTGCATGGACTGGGCAAAGTCAAGTACGGTGTTGCACCAAAACTGTTAAACGAATAGAAGATATCAATGTAAAAGAAAAAACGATACCGGAAAAGATAAAAAAAAATGTTATCAGAGTTCACCTTGCAACAACAAATGTTAATTTCATTACCTAGCTGGTAATTGATATTTATCATTTGCACTTTAAAATTCATTAAACACATTATGGAATATTCTAGAACAGTAATCTCATCTAATTAAGACTAGGATATATAAAAGTTTATCCCAGAAACTAGATTGGACTAAGCTAAACCGGATGGTCTTAATGTGGTTCGGAAAAACAAGTGTTTGACTTAAGAAATACAAGTTTGTCTTGAAATCGGGTTGACCGGTGAACATCAAAATTATACTGAAATTTAGAAAGTTATATTTATATATAAATATATCGCACCGTTATCTAGCAGAATTTATTAAAGAATTTTTAGATTTGTAGAAAGATTTAAGAGCCAAGAGTTAGTAAATATTTGTTAAAAGTTGCTTTTTTATGTAAACAAGCAACAACATTCTAGTACCTCTTCAACATACATAAAACAATAAACTGGATTTTTTCCACTTTAAGTTGGAGCCCATAAAAGCAATATGAATACATAAAACACAAAGTTTTTTTTTTTGTCGGCTACCAAGAGAGAAGTTGGGGATTCAACCAACATAAAGTATCATGTTAATAGCCTTTCTGATCTCCAAAATATTACCAACAAAGAAGGGAGTGCATTTTTAATGGGAATATATTTCTAAATTGTTTGTAAGTGGATTTTTAGCGTCCCTAGAATAAGTTGGGGAAAGTTTTTGTTAATATATTGCTAGCAGAATAGGTTTAACGCTTGTTTTATTAAGAATTTGGTTCTTCGGGCATTCTACACTCAACCGAATGGGAGTTACTTTAGTTGAGTGTTGCTTAAAGGTGTTTGATGGCCATACTTGGCTAATGGAGTCGTCCTAACTGTAGTGTAAAGGGCTGTAAAGTGTAAAGCAAAGAGTGGTAATCGTCGAATGAAGGTTTACTAAAGGATCGGTTTATACATGGCCAAACGGGGTAGAAAGGGAAACGGGGATCCCGGAAATGGCGTTCGGGGGTTCTTGTGTAAACTTGGTGGTTTTGTGTGTAAGTAAGACCAACCTGCAAAACGTTTTCACACACTCATTCACTCTGTTCTCTTAAGTTTGCTCGCTCATTTCATCTTCCTAAGGGTTTCTCCTAATTTCCATGGCCAAGTTTCTGTAAATGGCAAGAGTAAGAACTACGCAATGTTGAACTAGTTGTACACAGATATTCTGGCCAAGTAAGCAGAGTTAACCTACATCTACCTACTATTCCTCCCAAGGCTATTTGAACTGGTAGCGTGAAATAGAGTGCTAAGAGAAGTGAAACATAGGCAGTGGGTAAAGTGGTAAAGTGTAAGGTTAAACCAAAACTACAAGTAACAAGCGTTCAGCGGATAACATAGTTGTTGCTAGTATACTGTTAAACCACTAAACACTCCTTCCAGATAAACACATCAGATATCTAACAAACTCTTGTCAGTTTCCTTTGACCACCAAACAAGACTAGAGTAAATAGCTATAGGTTATTATTTATATAATCACGATTCAACCATTCATTTACTAAAATCATAACATTGTGATAACTGTTTATTATCTGAATAATTTCCAATCTGAAATGTAAGATGTAATAATTACTTTTCAAGTTTCCAAATAATTCCATATTCATTTTAGTTATTAACTTCAATAGCTTATTTTTACAATTTAAAAATAATAATAATTTTGCATTAATATCAGTTAATACTAGAAATTCAACTTCATATACTATCTAAACATATAGCTGCTTATCACTTTTGAAACATTTTTTGCCGGAGAATTTGGGCTGGGTAACTTTAAGCTTTGCTCCATATTTTTATAATGTATGATGATGGAAGTATTTCAAAACTGTTGTTAGAAGAATATATATATTCCAAATTTGGGGTTTTTGATGCGGTGACCAGATCCATTCTATGTAATGGGAGTCAAGTATGGGGGTACAAAAATTTCCCTGAAATGGATAAGGTCCAGTGAATGTTTATATTTCACTTCCCACATAATACCCCTAATTATATGTTGTATTTGGAGATAGGGAAAAATTTGATGTACGAACACACTATAAATATGCACATTAAATATGTACTTAGAATATGGCAGTAAACGGATGATCGTCTATCTAAGAGAGTGGCTAAGGAGGCGTTGAAATATAATAACTCCTGGTTCAATGAATGGTGTAAATTCGGCAAATATGGTAGGCGGCGAATTGGACAGGAAGTTTGTATCTATTGAAAGGGGACGGATCAGATGAGAGTCATCATTGATTAGTACATTAAGAAGTTTAGGGATGAGCTGTTAGCAAGTGTATTGGCAGCGAAATATCATCTCATGTACAAAAAAATTAAATGTAAAAGAAATTGATTATATGAACGCACAGTAGGCATAGATTTTATGCAAATTATGTTTAAGGCTAGAGGTGAACTTTTCAATTTAAATTATAAACCTTGGCTAGAAAGGGTTCATTTATGGGTGTCCAATATTGGGTTTTGTAAGGAAAAAGTATTTAAATAAAAAGGAAATAGATTTAAATTTAATGATTAAAATATTGAATGGAAGCGATTTTTGAGAATCTCTATAACTACGTAAAAGAGGCTATACGATATAGAGAAATGTTAGTTAAGGAATTCAATTACAATTGATTAGAGCATAAAGGTGATTCAAAATTAATTGCTGATCTAAACACTTTTAAAAATGATATACTTTAGTTTATTTTGTTTTATGTTATTTATTTATTGTTTATATTAATGTTTTATATGTATAGAAACATAACCAAACTCCTGACAGACGGCTCAGCCATGTCGGTATTGTTTTGTGAATATTTTGGAAAAGATGTAACAAATATTTTAATAAACTTATTTGTCTATCGATCTATTTATTCCAAATTTGAAGAAAACTGGACTGCAATATAATCACTTCAAATATGACTTTCCTTGGATAGGTACATGATTTTCCTCTGATTTTCCTTGATTCATCACCTCTATATTAATGTTAGGTGGTGGCAAGTCAAAATATTCAAATTTTTGAAGATAATTTGTCCATTTTATAATTGTCAAAACAGCATTAAGAGAAAGTTGCGTATGTGTATGTGTATTACTCCACTTTTTATTTTTGTAATAATTAAAAAATATTTTAATTATAATTTCGCTTATAAACAAAGGAAATTATCATTTATTTAAATCTAGTAATTAGAGCATGCAAAAATTTGCTAATTGGTCGTTGGCGGCAGGGGCAAAAATAACTAAAGTGAATAAACAGCACAATGCAACTTATTTAAAATGTAAATTTAATCACATTTACGATATAAAAAGTTTCTATTTATCAGAGATCTATTTAGATTATATTTTATATTTATGATTGCATTCACTTCATCAAACATATTTCTTTGTTAGTATATAGTTAATGACTAGGAAGTTGACGTGTATGCCTTGCCCCTGCCTCATGCCAATACAGAACTAAAGGAGTTCGCTAACTAGATGAGTGACGGCCAGACGTCAACTGACTGACTAGCTGACGATATAACCTTCTGTCAGATAGAGAAGCCTAGCAACAGACCGGTTCACAGATAAATCTACTGGCTCAGAGGTCAAATTACAGGGTTATCGTGCCCGGCCTATACACACACACGCCAACATTATGGATATATCCTTAGGAGTGGCAACATGTAAGATCTTACAGGGCCAAGCGAAGTACAACGATGATACGATAAAAATTATTTTTAATATATGTAAACTATAATTAAATATACAGCTAATAGTATATGTCATATGAAAGCGTACATTCTTTAGATTACGGAATTTGTTTTCATTATAAAACTAATATCATTTATACATTTTTGTTTTATTTTGGATAAATAAATTCCACCATTATATATGTTATAAATTTAGCTTCATACTGACAGGAGAGATACGAATTATATATCTATACACATATATATATATATATATATATTATTTCCCTTGTCATGAGCCATAGTCGTGCGATTTGAATATCTCATAATTTATATTGCAGCTTGGAGTTACCAAACATTTCAGAGACTGTCAATTACGAAAATGCATTATATCGTTCAATATGTCTTTCTTAAAATTGCATTTATTAGATGCATTATTTCAGAAACTAATGAAAGTATTTCACTGTGTATTGTATACACTTTTAAATGATGTTCAGGAAGTTGTTATTTAGTATGTCGACTACACATTCAAAAGAGCTACAATTTTTAATTGTAACATTTTCATCCACAAAAATTCGTGTAAGTGTACTTTTGGGGGAGAGTTTGGTTTAGGTTGTCTTCTAAAGATCTATTTCAGTTTACTACACAATTCTGTCATCTAAATAATATTAATTAGAATTATTAAATATGTTGTCTTGATATTCTGTATTTGATGAAAATCAGCTGAGACCAGAAGTGCGTTTTTACTGAACAGTTATTTCAGTTATCTACGATTTTATCCACACAAACCCTGACAGATTTGTCATTGTGGTTGGTTGGCAGTGTAATTTGCTTTATGCAAGTCTATGTAATCACACTGTATTGACAAAACGTTCTGATTATGGGCGAACGTACTCCCGAAAACGTCGATAACCACAAAAAGAAGCAGGCTATGACGTAAAATAACTCCGTTACGGGCGGATTTCATTAAAATTGTTATAATTACTTATATACAGAAACCTATCATTTAAAGAAGTATTGCAAGTGAAAATTTGAGACAACAAATTTAAATTAAAGACAAGCAAACATTTACTCTGAAGATTATATTGCAATTAGAGAAAGTTGTGTGATTGTATCACACCAGAATTTCTACTTCCTCTAATTGTATGAGGAAGCGTAAATTGTTCAAATTTTCGAAATCGAGTCTAATCGGATTTAATGTTTTGAGGTCCTTTGAGTCCAGAAAGAAATGTTTTTAGCGACTGGATGTATGTAAACAACATACATTCAAGGGAAGCACAGATTTGATATTTTATTAATCTATTATTAGCGGAATACATATGGGTGCATCCAATGTTATTCAATGTTTTTTATAATTTTTTCTTGATTATCTTTAATAGGTACCTTATATATTTACACACATAAATTCATATTTTTACTTTCTCTTACTTCTAGTAAGAGGAAGTACTGTGGTCGTGTCAAATTTTCGATATCGAGTTTTCACCGGAAATATCCGTTTTAAAGTCCCCTGAGTCCAAAAAAGTGGTTTTTAGCAAATGGTCTGTATGTGTGCGTGTGTGTGTATATGTATGTGAACAGCATAGCTCACAAACGAAAAACCGTAGAAAGTTCAAACTTGATACCTAAACACTTGTCCAAATTCCTCAACCGGAAGTACCACATTCCTAGTTTTTTTTTTTACATTTTTTGCAATTTTCTCAAAAACGGCTCCGACGATTTTCTTCAAACTTTTTACATTAATTACATGTACCATGAGCTACAACTTTATTTGAAACATTTCTCTGGGAAAATTCATTTAAAGGAACTTATGGGGAGTGGTGGGGTTGGTTTTTATCTAAAGTGCTATTTCAGTTTATCAGACAATTCTATCATCTAAATAATGTTAATTAAAATTAAATATGTTGTTGAAATTTCGAGTTTAAAAAAATCGGATAACGGAAATGTCTTTACTTTACCACTTTACTAAATGATTTTTCACTTTTTCGCGAATTCTCAAAAATGGCTCCGACGATTTTCTAGCAACATCTGATATAAACTAAACATACAAAGTTCTACAACTTTTATTTAAAACATTTCTCTGGGAAGATTCATTTAATAGCACATTTGGTGGAGGGTTGGGGTTATATTTTTCTCTAAAGTGCTCTCATAGTTGATTATACAATTCTATCATCCAAACAAAATTATTAGAAATAAATAGATGGCCAAAATTCTGAGTTTGAAGAAAATTAGTAACCGGAAGTGCGCTTTTACTGAACAGTTTTTTTTTCAGTTTTCCGAATTTCATTAAATTTGGTACACAAACTATAAAATTTGTCAATTATAATTTTGAGAACTGGAGTAAGAGAAAGTTGTGTGAGTATTTCACACCAGATTTTTTTCTGTTTCAAACAATTTTGCAGGAAATCCTCCGGGATTTTCTGGAGGAACACCAAGGTTAACGTAATTTCTTCTAAAGTACTATATCTGTAAAGTGTATGATTAGCCTACCTGAGTGATACTAAGTTACATTAGAACCAGTACCAGAATTCCACATTTGAAGAAAATCGGTCGACCGGAAAATACGACTTTACAGAATAGGTACATATTTGAATTCTATGGAATTTTAATCAAAAACTGACTAAACTGATTTTCTTTAAACTTGGAAGTGATATAAACGTATCACTTTAGTTTAAATCACTTTTCCGGAAGAATTGAATTTATGGGTTTCTGCGAAATGTGTGACGTTACAGTTCAAATGTTATTTGAGTTTGTAGTGCATGAATAACGCTGACTTTCTGGGCTACAATTAAACATATTCATTGCCATGGATGATGCCCCAACATTGTACCCATACTTATTATATTTATGTTTCGGCAACTGCTTACGAATTTCAATTTTAATGTAAATTATCAATCATATAATTATATTAACTCCATTGTGTCGGACAGCCAAGCGGCGTTGAAGGCACTCAGTTCATGTGTCTTCACTTTGTTGGTGTTAGAATGTTCTAAAAGGCTGGAAGAGCTTTTTTCTCCGAAGGATGTGCTTCTGTCTGAGTACCCGGTCACATTGGAATTTTTGGGAATGAGGAAGTGGATAGGTTTGCCAAATTAGGAGCCTCTCTCTCCCTTTCATGGTCCCGAGCCTGCTATTAGCGTGTCTTCTGGCACATGTCTGTCAGGCTTCCAGACATGGACAGCTTTACAGCATTCATCCTTATGGATGAGCTCAGTTGTTTTTCGGCAGTCCAAAATGCTTACCAGGGGTCCGGCAAGGCCATTAGTGAGACGTTGCTGTGTTTTTCATGGAGCTCACTCAGGCATCTGGTTGGATCCTTTACTGGACATTGTGGTTTACGGAAGCATCTCTACTTAATGGGGCTCATGCCGGATCCATTTTTTAGAGTCGGAAGACAGAGGAGGAAACACCCATCCACCTTATGACTGATTACCTGGGTTGTGAGGAAATTAAGTTCAGGACCTTTGGTCGGGATGTCTGTGGAAGAGCTTAGATTATTTTCCCTTAAGGTTATTGTCCGATTTATTCGGACTGCGGTGAATCTTAGATGGATTAGATCCAGGTCTGGATATTTGTTCTAGACTCGGTTTGTGGTTGTTTTTCTTGGAGTAGCTATATGGGCCCAGGGGGGCTTTGGATAGCGTAGGGTTTGGTCCCTCCCCAAAGACAAATTATAATAATAATAATAATAATAATAATACAGCTGTGCTACCCTTAGATTTTTTCTTCCTAGGAGCCTCTACAGCTCACTGTCCGGTGATGGACAGTGTTGTCTGTTACGAGAGAACACTGTCCGAAGGCCGGCAGTGCACTGAGAAGGCTCCGGGCGCCAATGACCATAGATGTTGACGCGCCTTAAATTAAAAAAAAATAAAAAAAATAAATAAATAATAATAATATTATTATTAATAATAATAATAACTCCATTATGAGAAAGTCGTGTGAGTGTTTTTACACCAGATTGTTTCATGAAGCGACAATCTCTTTAATAGCAAGTCAATTTAATGCAAAAAAAAAATAAAACAAAAACAGTATTTTGGTAAAGATTGTTAATAAATTTGTGAAGGATTCTTTTTGTTTGGTAAATAAGGATCGTCAGGAATCTTTAAGGTAAAGAAGCCGTTAAACGAATTAAGAGGGGTATAAAGTCAATAGAATGTTGACATTATATACAATACAACATTGATGCGGTGAATGTCTATTCAGTAAGGTTTAGCCCTGGTCTTTTGATCGAAAGAATTTTTTTTTTTTTTTTAAGGTGGCTATTGTATCCGAGAAGCATTCTTTTCTTCTGCCCACTAGGAGGTATAATTAATACAGTTGAGGTTATTTCTTTTTTCTGTTTTGCGAACCGAGCAGGATGTTGTATTTCGTTGCGTCCTTGTTGGTCCGTCCGAGCCAACTCTTTTATGTGGTTTCTTTTTCAGTTTGAAACAGGTTGTCTTTTATTGCATCATCTAATTTTTTTTCTCTGTCTGAATTAAAACACATCAATAAGATCTGCATTTTCTTGCGATAAATGTTTTTAAATTGGACATTAGTCTCCGTGGTTTTTGCGGGAATTAAAATGATTTTTTTTTTTTTTTACCTTAAGGTGTATTAAGTAAACATTTATTAGTATTCGATGCTGTCTTTCTATAATTTTTCAATTTATTTCTCTGTCCTTACGTTGCATTATTTTTGTTTCATTCTATATATTGTGAAACTATTCATTCTATTTACTATAGATTTTCATTCATAGTTTCATAAATAGTTTAATAATAGAGAAAGTAATAAATTATGTAAAAATCAAGGATTGGTTATTTTCATCAAGTTCTATCTAAAGGACTCGCTAGTCCACGACATCCATAAAAAAAAAAATAATAATAATATTGGTATTTGCTAAGTATATTGGGTCTGATCTTTCTATATAATAAAATATTAAATGCTGTGCTTATCAGAATTATTATTATTATTGTTTTCTTTTTGTATGGATGTCGTGGACTAGCGATTCTTTTAGATAGAACTTGATGAAAATAACCAATCCTTGATTTTTACATAATTTATTTTACTTTCTCTATTATTAAACTATTCATGAAACTATGAATGAAACTGTATTTACTATAGATTTTCGTGAAACTGTATTCATTCTATTTACTATAGATTTTCGTGATTTAGGTATTGACTTTGATGTTTTCTTTGAAATGATTTTCTAAGAATCAAATCTATAAACAATGGTACAAACATAGAAGCTCAACACTTGTAGTTTAATGCGTACTATTAAGTATCGCTGACACCAATGGAACTCGGCTAAAATTTCTAAGGTTTGAGGAATTGGCTGCATAGTTAGAAAGGGTTACAAACGTGTATGATATGTCTGAATGATCATAGAATGATTACGATAAAAGAAACGTTACCTTTAAAGCAATGGTATCTTGCGCGTTTAAGTCGTATGCAATTTTTAATTCTACCACGTTGGTAGAAGTACACAGTAATGTGTTATCAAATTGCCAAATAAAAACACCTATCCATCTTATTGCAGATTGCTTGAGTTGTGAGTAAATTAGGTTCAGGAACTTTGGTAGGATCCTTTGGAAGGAGTCTGTGGAAGAGCTTAGGCGATTTCCTTTTAAGATTATGGTCCAATTTGTTCGGATTGCGGTGAGTCGTAGATGGATTATACTTGTTCTGGATTTTTGTTCTAAACCGGGTTTGTTGTTGTTTTTCTTTGGGATAGCTATGTAGTCCCAGTGAGGCTTGGATAGCGAAGGATTGCAAAATTATGCGTGCCTTCTATTATTCTAATATCACAGAGAAAAATAACATCTTTGATTATCATTCATGTTTACATCTTTTGTTTGCATTATGTTCTGATTTATTAACGGGAATACGTTATGGGGTGGTTGAAAAAAAAAAAGCCCAATTAATTAGAGGGTTGAAATTTTTGCTTAGTAAGTGATTTCAGATTGGAGAAAAAAAATGACAATTAAAAAAGAAATTAAACTATTTAACAATAATATATGTTCTCTGACCGCGTAGAGGTATGTTTCGAATGCATTATCGTCCTCTCATCTGTCCAAGCTTAACAAGATAAGACGTAGCTACAAAATAAGTAGTTTGCCGATTAAAAGAAAGGTCTTAATATGCGCGATCCCATAACGGTCCTGGGAGTCTTAAAACAAAAGGACGAGTAGTTAAGGATATAATTTCTATCTGTTCTCATTGCAGAGATATTTGACAGATTCTTGCAGTATGACTTGTAGCATTGTCCTGGTGGAAAATATGGCACCAGCGGGAAGAAACTCAAAGAAACTGAAACTTCGTTTCGACGCTACCAAGAGACGCGAATAAGTTTTTGGTAAAAATAGGTCGACCGGAAATACCATAAATCCACTTTACTGAATAGATTTTTCTTTTTTTTTTTTTTTTTTGGTATTTCATCAAAAAATGGTTTCGAAGATTTTCTTCAAACTTGGTTTATCAACCAATCATTAAAAAAGCTCCGCCAATTATTTGAAACATTATTCTGAAAAAAAAAAATGCATTGTAGGTTACGTGGTTGCGATGACGTTAGGCTTTACTTGTCATTTCAACAAATTTTAAGATTTCCATTGTCTACATAATATTAATAAGAACTTAATGTATTGAGAAATTTTCAATTTTGAGGAAAATCGGTTTATATGACCTTCGTTTTGGCCTAATTATTTTGCGGATGCATAAACTATTTACATTTACAGTTATATTATGTGAAAGGGGTCTAATTCTGATGTAAATAGTACGAGTGGGTGACTATCACCCTTGTAAATAAATAACACAGTGAAAATTGCAATAAGTGACAGTCGAGGGAGTAATAATAACAGATTTTTAATTTAATAAAATATCAAATTTTCTTTTATTGGCTATGAAAATATTTTTGACTATGAATATTGACACATGATTTGTTGCTAATGAGCAGACTATATATATATAATTTTTTTTTTTTTTTTTAACAGACATATTTCGCAGAAATTATTATCTTATTTTGATTTTCCTTAAAGTGAAATTTCTTCTTCAATTTAAAGCAAGCAAACTGCTAAGCATATTGGGTCTGATCTTTCTACATTATAAAATATTAAATGCTTTGTTTATCATAAATTATTTTATTATTTTTTTTTTTTTTTATGGATGTCGTGGACTAGCGATTCTTTTAGATAGAACTTGATATAAATACCCAATCCTTGATTTTTACATAATTTATTACTTTCTCTTACTCCTAGTAAGAGGAAGTATTGTAATCGTGTCAAATTTTCGTTATCGAGTTTTCACCGGAAATATCCGTTTTGAGATCCCCTGAGTCCAAAAAAGTATTTTTTATCAAATGGTGGTCTGTGAGTGTGTGTGTGTGTGTGTGTGTGTGTTTGTGTGTGAGTATGTGAACAGCATAGCTCAAAAACGAAAAACCGTAGAAAGTTGAAACTTAATATTCCGATTTGGATCACCATGGAATCTAACTGGACGTTATCCGTCAAACTTGCTCAACCGCAAGTACCACTTTACTAGTTGTTGTGATGGTTGGTTCCGCAGAGCTGGCTGAGTGTGTAAAAACTGAATTTGCTCTGTGCAAGTCTGTGTTTGTCACACTGTCTGAAAAACGCATCCTGAAGATGGGGCGAAGCGAACGCCCGTAACCGGTCGATGACCACAAAATGAAGCAGGGTACCACGGAAAATGTCTCTGATGCTCTGACCACTTTACTAATTTTTTTGTTTTTTTTTACTTTTTGCGGTTTTCTCAAAAATGGCTTCGACGATTTTCTTCAATCTTGGTATATCAACTACACATACAACGAGCTACAATTTTTATTTGTAAAGTTTCTCTGGGAAAATTCAGTTGTGATGGAGGGGTGGGGTTAGGTTTTCATTGAAAGTGCTATTTCAGTTTCCAACCAACCACCGCAACAACCGGAAGTGCGTTTACATTACCACTTTACTAAATGATTCTTTCACTTTTAGCGATTTTCTCAAAATGGCTCGATTTTCTTGAAACTTCGTATATAAACTAAACATACAAAGATCTACACCTTTTATTTAAAACATTTCTCTAGGAAAATTCATTTAAGGGCACTTTTGGAGGAGATGGGGTTATGTTTTTTTCTTAAGCGCTATGATAGTTGATTATACAATTCTATAATCGAAACAAAATTAATTGGAAATTAATAGATAGCCTAAGTTCCAAGTTTCAAGAAAATTAGTAATCCGGAAGTGCGCTTTTACTGAACAGTTTTTTCAGTTTTCGACGAACTCATAACGAATTTCATTAATTTTGGTACACTAACTATAAAATTTGTCAATTACAATTTTGATAACTCTGAGTAAGAGAAAGTTGTGTGAGTGTATCGCACCAGATTTTTTTTAAATTTATTTTATCAAATGAACCTACTTGAAAGAAACCTAAATATCAAGGAATGGGTATTTTCATCACGATCTCTCAAAAGAACATAAATTTTTTTTGTTTCTTCCAAAATTATTAGCTGGAAATCATAAGCTTTGTAATTGAACTAAACTATCATTATTTTCTTAATAAAATATACAATAAATTATAAAAAAGAAATAAAGTTAGTTTAACACGTAATATGACGAAGATCAGCTGGATGATGAACTCACTATCCAGCAAGTGAGTTCACAGACCTTAGGTAGAAACTTTTTTTTTTCCCTTTCTTTTTTCTTATTTATTTTGTTCTTTGTTTTATATTTTTGCCCCTACCATTCTGCCAAATTACCTACTTCTTTTAGTTGTAAAACATTGTTTGTTGAATTGTTAAAAGAATGAGTGAGAGAGGTGAAAAGGAAGACAAAGTAAAAGATAGTAATAAAAGAGTCATCATTAAAGCTGTGAGGTGAGAGGGGCAGCAGCCTGCTGTGTATGACTGACAAAATTCATTAATAGAGCGGACAGAGTAGGAAGTTTGTTAGTTGCGTGTTTCACTCACATATAGTCATGTTACCTTAAACATTAATGTTATAATTCCAACATATGTCTTGTTTTATATATATAAATTTAATATTTTATAAGCTCAACTTGTTACTTTAAATTCTACTAATTGATAAAAATATTTTGAAATGTCATACGGCCATCAATTACAACCAAATAATAATAATAATGTAATAATGTAGGAAGGTAAATAGTAGATTATACTTGATCATGAAAAGATTTGTGAATATTTTTAACTAAATTGTTTTTTAACTTTTAGAATTACGCAGATTAAAATTATTAATAAGTGAAAATTAGGTATTTTCTCCGTCCTAGCATGCATATTCCTTTGGTTCCTGACCGGTTTCGGATTTGCATCTATCGTCAGAGCAAATTCACCAAGTACCTGTAGAGTTTTCAAGTCAACGCAATGTTTCTGTTACATTCACACTTCTTGGTTTGTTGATTGTATATCTGTTCGGGAGGTTAATTATTAAATCCGGGCGCCTATCGGCCTGGGACCTAAGCCAATGTGACTTATATCCCCCCGCCTCGTACAAGAAGTTATCTCTAAAATTATATATTTCATAATTAATTATTATTTCAATTAATCAACTTTGTCCGTCTAACATAATCCAACCACAAGAATTAACCAGTCCCATTATTAATGTGTTCTGTTATTTTTTTTTTTTTTAATTTAAGAGCGCGTCAACATCTATGGTCATTGGCGCCCGGAGCCTTCTCAGTGCACTACCGGAGCCTTCTCTCGTTACAGACAACACTGTCCATAACCGGACAAGGAGCTGCAGAGGCTCCTAGGAAGAAAAAATCTAAGGGCAGCCCAGCTGGACTCGAACCCGGGTCCTCCGCGTGGTAGTCCAGTACGCTGACCACTCAGCTATTCCCTTCCCTCTGTTTTTTTTGTTGTTTTTTTTTTTTTAATATTTATCACAATTTCATTTTGAAAATATTTTGCCATCTTCTGAAATTCCCCTCCCTAACAAAAAAAAACTACCTCTGTACAGGGATTCTATATAAAATCAAAGACGACAAATCGTTGAAATCAGTCAGAATTTTTGCGTCCGCAAAAAGTATGACCGCAAAAAATGTCTATAGTTTATTGTGCGCCACAAATCGACTGATTATTCTGAAACGGAACAGCTCCAAAATAAATGAGACTACGAAGGGTAAATTTCAGATATTTTGGCTATTTTAATAGCGAATTTTATTTTCCCGGCCTAAAATATTGAAATCATGTCACATTTTCAAAATGTTTTCAGAAAAAATGCATGTTTATTTGGGTATGTACGTATGTGTGTGCGTGTGTCAACAAAATATCTCAAAAGAAAATAGAAAACGCAGGAAGCTCTAACTTGAGGAACAATTTAGATATCGCTATGGATTTGAAACGAAGGTTTAGGTCAATGATTTCCATGGCTTTATGCATAAATGTAATATACGTAATATAAAAAAATAATGAAAAAATCAAAATATGGATTAGTTTCAAATGGATAAATTGAGTTTTGTAGATATGAATTTCGAAACTTAAAGAGAATAAGGTGGACGGACATAGCCTGGTGATGTAAGCTTGGTGAGAGGGTTACTCAGTATGTAAGAGAGAGGACACAGATCTGTACGGCAGTGGTGTAGCTTGGTTAGAAAACTAATGGGCGGTCTTCCTTTGTTTTATAATACACCAGAGTCTGAAGCTGGAAGTAAGACTATCCGATATGGCGACACTCCATTATAGGAGCCGTACTCTTGAGATATATCACTACGCACCACTTACTGTGCACTCTCTCTTCTCTCTCTCTCTCTCACACACACACATACACATACACACACACACACACACACATATTTCTATTAGTAAAAACCAACACTAGAAGAACGGTAATTGATAGTAAACATCGCTGTGGATATTTTACGATCGCTACTTCCAGTCATATACATGTTAAAGTACTTGCCCACGTCGCCAAGCACACAGTATTCTGTCTCATATTGGCCAATTGAAAGTCTATTCACTATTTATTTTTTTTGAAACAATCAATAACAATAACTAACACTGATTCATGACCGCCGCTATATTTTATTATTACTCGTATTTAAGTCTTTTAATGTTCTTTTTTATATTCAGTTTTTTTTTCTCTCTCTGTGTGTATTTCTCTGGTGTAAAAACCATCTTATGTTTAATATTCCTTTCAATTACATTTTTTTTTTTTTTGAAACGGATATCCGGTAGCAGTATGAACATTGTGGTGAAAAAGAACTTCATCCCCCCACACTCCACCCCTCCCATCCAACCATATACTTCATAACTTCAAACTTGGTATGCATATTTCGGCTAGTTATGAATATTTCAGTCTTATGCCCTATGTAAAAGTACTTTATGGTTCTGCATAAATTATTCTTGTAAATATAATATATATTTATTTTCTAAAAAGTCATGCATTACAATTTTATGGTTCCTTTCTAATACTTTAATAATTCCGATATTTAAAACATATAGTGTGGAATATTAAGGGAATTGAAGAGGAAAGGAAGCGTATAGTACGTGAAATTCTTTGAATACATTATTCAGCGGGAATATAGCTATGATATACATATATATGTATATACATAGAAAAATTTTGCATATTTGCGTTTGATGTTGCTCTTTAGAAATGTGCTCATACCTTAAGAATACCATTCACTTATGACTGGATTACACATTTTGTGTAATGCGTGTTGTGAGTGAGAGGGGAAGTACGTATATATTCCTATATATATTGCGTATAAATGTATCTGGGTTGTACTTTCAAATCGCTAACTACATTTATTTTTTTGGAATTTCAGAAATCCATTTCTCTTAAATAAAGTAAACAATCATCAGCGGAACACCCACATCATTTTTTCTTACTGCAATTTACATATCAACATTGACTTATTCTTTTTCAAACATAAAATTTTCATGAATGAGGTTGGGTCCGCAATGTTGGATAACATCCAGTATTTAATCCGTCGTAGCATGTATATTGGTTTTGTTACTGATCGGTTTCGGATTTTCATCCATCGTCAGGACAAATTCACCAAGTTCTTGTAGAGAGTTCACTTCAACCAAATGTTTCTGGTTGTATATATGTGTCGAAGGTTGTCCCATTTAAACAGGCCACTTTTGATATAACTCTTAAACGAAGAAAGATATCAAAATTGTGAACATAACGTTTATTCAAGTACTTGCACTCTACTTTATGATGGTGTTAATGTTATTTGATTTTATTGCCGCCTTACACCTGAAGTCGGTGATTGAAAGTTGCGATTTCCTTTTGACTAAAAAAATGAAGAATAATGCCGTTAATGTCACTTCAATATTTCAAACCGTTGCCGAGATATTCGATCATAAAGAATAAATTTGCGTCTTTTATCACCTATTTCTTTATTTCATTGACTAAAATTAAAAGCGGATTTTGTTAATAATTTCTAATAAATAAGAGAGTTCAAATGCTGGCAAGACTTAAAACCTATTTTAGAACCATTAGGGACTTAAAAATCAGGTAAACATCATTGAAACAAAACAATATTCCAGTTTATTTACAAAAATCTGTACAAGAAATTATTTCCTATTTATTCAATAAGACCTCCTCGGCTTAACCGGCTCAAGCGCAGTCGCTGCCCAACTGTAGCTGCAGTTGCTAACCGTATCATGTCTGCCGGAATTGCTAAGCAGGTTTGCATTAAGTCTTCTCTAAGTTCTTCTGGAGTTGTTGGTTCCCTGAAATAAATTTTTTCTTTGAGATATCCCAAAAAAAAAAATTCAAGAGGGGTTAAATCTGGGAATCTAGCGAGGTGAAAAGTGAATGGATGTTCAGTAGCTGCTGGATCGGGAGATAGGGACCGGTAAGCAGGCTTCCAGATCGCCAGACGTGTGAAACATTTCGTAAAAGTGAACTCTCTACCAAACTTGGTGAATTTGCTCTGACGATGGATGAAAATCTAGGAACAATACCAATATGCATGCTAAGATCGATAAAATACCGGATATATTATTATCTGTGTCCGGGGAGGGACCAAACCCTACGCCTTCCAAAGCCTCACTGGGCTCATACAGCTACCCCAAGGAAAACAACAAACCGGATCTAGAACAAAAATCCAGACCCGGATCTAATCCATCTAAGATTCACCGCAGTTCGAATAAATCGAACACTAACCTTAAGATGAAATAGCCTAAGCTCTTCCTCAGACATCCTATTCCGAACAAAGGTCCTGAACCTAATTTCTTCACAACCCAGGCAATCAGTCATAAGATGGATGGGTGTTTCCTCCTCTGTCTCACAGACTCTACGAAATGAATCCGGCATGAGCCCCATTATGTAGAAATGTCTCCTTAAACCACAATGTCCAGTAAACGATCCAACCAGATGCCTGAGAGAGTTCCCCGTGAAAACACAGCAACGTCTCATTAATGGCCTTGTCCGGACACCTGATGAGCATTTTGGTCTGCCGACAACCAACTGAACTCATCCATAAGGATGAATGCTGTGAAGCTGTCTATGTCTGGAAACCTGACA
The DNA here is from genome assembly GCA_011037195.1 of Triatoma infestans. Taxonomy (NCBI): domain Eukaryota; kingdom Metazoa; phylum Arthropoda; class Insecta; order Hemiptera; family Reduviidae; genus Triatoma; species Triatoma infestans. The sequence continues at coordinate 75,228 of JAAEAF010003081.1, read as the reverse complement.
GATATGTGCCAGAAGACACGCCAACAGCAGGCGCGGGACCAATGAAAGGAAGAAAGGCGCTTTATATACCGGATATAATTTTCATACTAAAGAATTAGTTGACCTCAATTTCCATGAACTTACTCTTTATATACTCTTCTGAACTACTCTTTATATTTTCATGAACGACCATTTTTTATTTTTTTATTTTTGAGGAAATCATTACCTCTGTTTGCTCAAAACTTCCTTTTCCGAGTTGGAAGAAAATTGTTTCAATAGTTGTGCAATATTACTGAACAGTTTTTCCTAACATTTTCCATACAGACACCAACAAAGTGCATTAAATTTCTTTTATTAAGGACATATACAGAGACCTATAACTTTTGTTTGAATTAGTTAGAATTTAAAGGAGCTTTTCGGGAAGAAGTTAGATTGTACTTTCCTCAGAAATGTAGATTATAGTTATAAAGTTTAGATTCATCCATTCATGTATCTTGAAGACAACTAAAAATCTACTAAATGTTTTATAATATTAGAACGGAATTAGTCAATTATAATATCGTAATAAGTAATATTGTAAATCGTAATAAGAGAAAGATGTATGAGTGTTTCACACCAGATTTTGTTTTTTTATATTGACAATAAACTTTTGTGACGAGGAAAACTTTTGATATTTTATGTATTCAATGGATTTTATTGAAGAAAGTTTTCTGGTTATATAGATTTAATGTATTTATGGGAGACTCTATGTTTAGTCCAAATATTATAATTTTTATAAACCTTCAGTTGTCGTTTTGTATGTTTCACAACAGATTTTGATTGTAATTTATTTTATTTATTACCAGGGGAGTAATTACTTCAAATATTAATAGGTAATATCTAGCAATCTCATAAAAAAGACTAGGTGGAAATTGGTCCTAGCCATTCTTTAGTGTCTAGGCTGGTCCCTGTCAATATTCTAGCCTATCAACAGAAACAAAACACTTCCACAACCTAATATAGACCTACTAGCAAAAAGGTAGTAGACACTTCTAATATTTGAGTTTTGGGAAAATCCAGCTCACTATCCGACATAATTACATATTACACTTACCTATTGGGCTAGTTAATGACGCTTATACCTACAAATACAGATTTGCAGCGGCATTATTACAACAAAATATCCCCTCATCACCTCACCCCTAAATTCGTGTGTTATTAGTTGGAAATAAACGTTTAGAATTACGTTTGTGTACAATACAGTGTACAAGCCCCTGATAATGGTAGCTAAATTCTAATTGTAATAAAAGTAAGTGTCACAGCCGCTACAGAGTAGCAGAATTTCTACGCATTGTTACTGTGGCCAATAAAAATCTACTAAACAGTGGCTAAGAATGAAAGGGCAATTTAGTTTTTTTAGGCTTCTTTATGGATAGTTCATGATACTTTTTTGCGTGTATGCGTGTGTGTGAGTGAGTGAGTGTGAGAGAGATTGGAAGGTATGTGAGGTAATACAAGTCGGAATAAAAAATTGAAATTTGAACTTGATTTCTGTTATAAAGAGTTTAGGCTACGAGGATTCATTTCAAAAGAGTCAGCCGGAGGTGCCATTAAATTTCTTTTTTTTTCTACAATCGTTGAATAATGTGACGATTATTGTACTAAATTTAGTGGTAAAAGTTCAACTTTCACACACAAGTGAGTTACACATTACTTTCTCTCATTAGTGTGTGAAAGTAATATTATTTAACTCTAACTAGCCTGAATACACGAAATTCGATCAAAATAATTGACAGGTATAGCGGATTTGAGGTTATACTAATGGAAAAAGTTATTTGTGAAAGGGAGTATTTGACTTCTTTATATTCATATAAATATAGGACTAAAAAATTTAATATTCAACAAGTGAGAAAAAATAAGTTTTTTGCACATGGTCTTAGTGTGCAAACAAAATATCACAAAAACAAAAAACGCAGGAATATCAAACTTGATATTCCTTATACGTAATACCACCTGCTTATGATAACAATAAGGTTTTGGCCAAAATCCATTAACCGGAAGTAAGATTTTAACAAAAGTTTCTTCAGTTTTTCGAAATTTTCTTGAAATGTCTCAAACCATTTTCTTGAAACTTCGTATAGTATCTGCATATATATAAATGCCTACATTTTTATTTGAAGCATTTTTAATGATTGTTTTTTTGTGGGCTCTGTGGGAAAATTAATGTTAAACGATATCATTAAGTAATTAAGCAAACATTAAGCACGAAGCATGTTGATCATCCCTCTAAAGAAACAAGTACTTCCCTTGAATATGAGGTCATATTAAATGTTGCTAAAATTCCTAATTTGAAGAGAATTGGTTACCGGAAGTGCTATTCGGAATATGTTTTATTTTGAGATTTTGGATTTCCTCCAAAATGGTTGCTACTGTTTTCTTTGAGCTTCAATGTGTTTGCGGAGATATAAATTTATTACTTTTATTTGAAACATTTTTCTAGAAAAATTGATGTTAGGATGTTCTGAGGAGTCTTTGGCGTTAAATAATTTCAAATGTTATATACGTTATACGAGATTATTGGGCTCTCTTCCGGAAGTCATTGTAGTCACTTAAACTGTGACACGACTTGGGTATAGGATAATATACTCTCTGCCACCTCTGTATTTGTGTTAGCGCAGATTGGAATATCCAAGTTTATAATTAATTTGTTAATTTTGTAATTGAATTAATTGAAATAAGAGGAAGTCGTGTTAGTGTTTCACACCAGAGTTCTTTTTGACCATCCTGCGATTTAATATAATTACTACAAACACAAAGTTATCACTTTTATATATTTTTTTCCTCTGGCATTGACATGTTACCATTCAACCATATATGCTTATGCGTTATAGAACTGACTACATACGTATTGCCTCAAACATTCATTCACGGATCTAACCTATTCCATTCACGCAAATAAATACATTCACACGATTAGCTCTAAAACCTAACGCGATTCATTCATACTAACAACCAGATCAACATTCATACGGGGTGGGGTGGAGTACTCGATATTCCGCGCACCCATATATACTTAACTTAATATATTAGACGTAAAATATATTTACACTATATATAGAAAATATATACATACTATGTACAAATGGAATGGTGTACTCGATATTCCAACCAATCCCGTATCCCTTTTATATGAATTATAGCTAAGAAAAATTGATTATTATGCCTAATGTAAGAAAGTTAGGGCTTTTCTGTAAACTACCACATTAATACATTAGGAATCTGGTTCCCAAACAAATAATATTTACTGCAATTAATGCTAAATTATGTAAAGTTCATGTAAATTTTGATTTAGAATAAAATTTACCAATTTGTGGTTGGGCATTGCACTAATGCGGGGTTTTTATGCTATAACAGATGGTTTATTACTAAATATAATAAAAAAAAAATTCATAATTAAATTCCGCATGAATAATTTTTATAAACAAAGAAGTCCTAATCTTCTCGTTTAGTTTGCTATATATATTGTTGACATGTTTTTAATTGTTACAAATTCATCTTGGAAATATACCCCTTGTCAATGTGACCATCATTTCCTTAAAGAATAAATTGCTCCCATCGTAAACAGTTTTGTCTTTTTGCCCCTCTATTAAATACCTTCTTTTTGGGCTTCTTTGCATATAGATTGTTCATTAGTTTGTCATTAAAAAAATAACTCCGTTTTCAGATTTTTTTTTTTTAAATAGTTTTCACATTATGTTATATTAACCATATTAAAATATTTCATATTATTAATTTAAATTTTGTAACTACTTGTTATTAATATTTCTTATTTGATCATTAATATTTTATGGTCATTAATATTATTGTTAATTTTTTTGGATCCTTTTTGTAAGCGTTACTTTCGATGTGATGATAAATCCAAGAATCCTATAGAAAGTTTGTTTAACTGTTAATAGACTCCCAGAACTATTAATATTTAAAAAGTAGTCCCTAAAGTTATGGTTTTAGCGAAAACTATGTCCAACTTCACGTAAGAGAAAGTAAAAAGTCTAATTTGACTGACAAATATACAACAAAGGGCAAAATTTGCTGTAAACAGAAAGCATAGGATGGTGTTACATTTTTGAAATTGAGTTTCACCGGAAATATAAGTTTTGAGTTGCCTTGGGTTGGAAAAAATTGTTTTAGCTAATGGTGTGTGTGTGTGTGTGTGTGTGTATGTGTGAACAAAATATTTCAAAAACGAAAAATTGCCGGACGCTTAAATTTGGCATTCCGTTTAGGTACCACTTTCCTTCTAACAAGAAGGTTTTGGACAAAATTCTTCAATTGGAAATGCGACTTTATTATCATTATTTGTCTGTGGGAAGGGACCAAACCCTACGCTATCCAAAACCTCACTGGGCCCATATAGCTACCTCAAGAAAAACAGCAACAAACCGGGTCTAGAACAAATATCCAGACCCAGGTCTAATCCATCTAAGATTCACCGCAGTCCGAACAAATCGGACAATAACCTTAAGGGGAAATAGCCTAAGCTCTTCCACAAGCTGCTCCGACCAAAGGTCCTGAACCTAATCTCCTCACAACCCAGACAATCTGTCATAAGATGGATGGGTGTTTCATCCTCTGTCTCACAGACTCTACAAAATGGATCCGGAATAAGCCCCCATTACGTAGAGATGTCTCCTTAAATCACAATGTCCAATTAGGGATCCAACCAGATGCCTGAGAGAGCTCCGTGAAAAACACAGCAACGTCTCACCAATAGCACTGTCCAGACCCTCGATGATCATTTTGGACTGCCGACAACTGAGCTCATCCATAAGGATGAATTCTGTGAAACTGTCCATGATTGGAAGCCTGACAGACATGTGCCAGAAGACATGCTAACAGCCGGCTCGGGACCAATGTAAGGGAGAGAGGCGCCTACTTTGGCAAACCTATCCACCTCCTCATTCCCAAAAATTCCCATGTGATACGGTACCCAGTCTAGAAGCACATCCATCAGAGAAGAAAGCTCTTCCAGTCTTTTAGAACATTCTAACACCAACCTGGAAGTGAAACATTATGAACTCAGCTCAGCTTCAACCCAGCTTGGCTGTCCGAACAGAAAATGCGACTTTACTGCTTAATTACTTAATGCTATCGCTTAACTTTGCTTTTCCCATAGAGCCCACAAAAAATGAATTTTCAAAAGTGCTTGAAATAAAAATGCTAGGCACTTATGTGTAAGCAGATAAGTATACGAAGTTTCAAGAAAATGGTTTGAGCAATTTCAAGAAAATTGCGAAAACCTGAAGAAACTTTTAGTAAAATCTCACTTCTGGTTGATGTTTGGGCACTTCCGGCCAAAACCTTATTGTCGTAAGCGGTGGCATAATTACCTAAAGAGAATATCAAGTTTGGTATTCCTGCGTTTTTATGGTATGAGATATTTTGTTTGCACATTCAGACCAAGTGTTAAAAATTTATTTTTTTTCACTTGTTGAATATTAAATTTTTTCTGCAACCATATTAAATTAGTCCTTAATTTATATGAATATAAAAACGTCAAATACTTCCTCTCACTAATAACTTGTTCCGTTTTTTTCCGCGGTATTCTCGAAAATTGCTTCAATTATTTTCTATTTTTTTTTTTTTTATTTAAGGCATCTCAGCATCTGTAGTCATTTGCGTCCGGAGCCTTCTCAGTGCACTGCCGGCCTCTGGACAGTGTTCTCTCGTTACAGACAACACTGACCATCACCGGACAGTGAGCTGTAGGAGCTCCTAGGAATAGAAAATCTAAGGGTATCACGGCTGGATTCGAACCTGTGATCTCCGCGTTGCTAGTCCAGCGCGCTACCACTGAGTTAATCCCTTCCCTATTATTTTTCTATAAATTTCCTCATAATCTCTGAACAGATTTAATGCCTATTACTTTTATTTGTAACATTTTTCAGGGAATTTATTTTTTGGGAGGTTCTAGGGGAGAGGCAACAATTCAGCTTTCCAAAAAAATTATTACTTCTGTATTTTATAACTGTGTATGGTTCTACCACTTATATAATATCAGGATACTTAGAAGCATTGTTTGAATTCGAATCTTGAAAAAATCGGGTAACGGAAAATGCGCGGCTTTAGACCAATAGATTTCGGAGTTGTTTTTTTTGTTTTTTTTTTAATTTTTTATTTTCCCGACAACGGCTGTATTTTCTTTATTTTTTGGAATTGGAATCCCTACTGCACATAAACGTATCATATTTTTCCCTAAAAAATTGATAACAGGTTGTTCTGAAAAAATTTAAGATATAAAATTTCTGTTATTTTGTGCTGTCTTGTGAATTCCAAGGTGTAATATAATGGATGTGTTAGTTGATAAGAATTTGTAAGTCTGGTTGATGAAATGAGAAGACTGGGTTAAACTGATTAACTATGTATAATAATAATTAAGAGACACAATCTGCCTGGAATTTACAATAGAGCAATGGTTAAGGTAGAGTGATAAGAGAATGAAATGAATGACTATAGTGAACTGTATCGAACTGTGTTTAACTGTATTGAACTGTATAAATATCCCCGTGGACTGTCCGTCGCTGTATTTATACAGTTTCTCCCACTCCAATCCAAGAGAGTGTTTGGGTTAGTTTCTTTTCTCTTTACTCTCTTTGGTTGCTGATCTTTCTTTTTGGTTGCTGTTACAGTAATTACTTCAAGTACTACCTGCCATGTGTCCTTCACCACCTCTATAGTTATGTTTGCACAGATTTCAAGTTTAATGAAAAATCTGTCAATTTTTACAATTAATTGCAGTAAGAGAAAGTGATGTGAGTCATGAGTAAGAGATTTCAATTAGTTTGTACACATTTTTTAGAAAGAGTTATTTGAATGTATCACATCAGATTTTGATTGTCTCCGCTGTTGAGAGTTGAACTGAAAACTTTTCTTAAGGGGCCAAGGCTTGCCAGACGGCGATATATTATTGGTGTACATGCGGTAAGCACACCGCAGTACCCTCGCTATTTAGTTCTGACTTTCGCTAACTAGTGCGCTAGGAGCTGTAGCACACCATTTTTTTCTCACGATGCTGGGTCAACACCGACTTTGTTGCCCTCAAGGGAATCGAACACTGACTTATGAGTAGAATACTCCGATAAATAAAGAATTTAAATCAATTTCATTGCTTCATCATAAATCTGATGTAGAAATATGTCTATGGATGCTTGCTGTAAGTTTGTCAGTTTTTTATTTTCCCTTTTTTGCATTTTCAGTTATTAAGCAACTACTGCACTCTATATAAATTACTGCATTCTCAGTAAATTTTCCATTTTTCATTACTTTTTAAAATGAAAAGTAAATGCTGTATTTTCAATTGATAAATTTGGTTCTGCTACAACAAATTCGATTTATATACGAGTATTTATATGGAATGACTTAATAAAACGTTTACTCAAGTAAACTTCAAACGTTTTTAAGGTCACGTATGGTCTACTTCAAAGTATATTTTCTTTTTTTCTCTCCCTTCCCCATCACTCCTTATGTTCTATATTTACTTGTTAACTGTAAGTATATCACACAGGAAAAATAAAACAACATCCTCGAGACAGATCTGATATTCTATTTCCTCTTACAAAAAGTGAATCCTATCCTGAGGGTCTTTCGTTTCTCTTTTAGATTATGTTTTTCTCCCATATACGATCTTCCCTTTAACTCTCCCTTCTTTTGTTATATATGTTTATGTAAAGAGTTTACGCGGGTAAAACACCCGCACTGGCCTGTATAAACAGATATTGACATTGTCAGACGACTTTCCTTATCTCTTTTAGGTGTTTTTTTTTTCTCGCTCTCTTTTCATATAAACAACCTTTCTTACATAATGTATTAGATGTATATTCTACTGTTTTACAATGGCTATCATAATTTTAGTATTCATATCTTTTTTTTTTTACTTATTAAACTTTTGTTTAACATATGTTTACTGAACACAATGTTCTTTCAAGCACCTTTGGCTGCCTCTTTTATGATAAACATATTTTTCTTTCATCAAATTGCATTTTATGTTTTTCCCTAAGATTTCTGACGTAGAAAAATGTATTCAAACAATCTATTTTTGTAAAAGCGATATGAAAGAAAATGTCATTTTGTTTTTTATTGTTATTTCTAAGGAAACCTAAATGCTTCGGTATATGATTTGGTTAAGAAGGCGCTTAGAATGTTTTGAAATTCAAACAGCCTACTATAATTTTTGATTATCTTAAATAAGCTTATTTGTTAAAGTCATGATCTGAATCTGAACGATGATGAAAGACTTGGCGATTAAAACATTAAATATTTAATAATATTAAATATTATTAAATATTAATATTTAATATTAAATATTAATATTAAATTTTCTTGTTACATAATGATTATAATCATTCGCATTGCTAATTTGATGCTCTTTCAGTGATAGATAATTTTATTTAATTAGATCGATTGCTAGATTTTTAATCCTTTCTGTGCTCACTTATTAATAAACTATGTCTGACTTCAATATAAATTAGATTATCTCTTTTTTTTTTAAGAAAAATCATAATTTTCTGTTAAATTGAATATGTGGTTGTATCCGCTATGGTGGATAACTTTGGGATCCTTCGTAGCTTGATTCTTTTGATTGTTTCTGGCCGGTTTTAGATTCCTATCCATTGTCAGAGTAAAGCTATCATGTTTCTGTAGAGAGTTTATTTGACTTTATGTTTTTTGACACACGCCAATCTCTAAGAAATTTATTTTAGACGCAACCAAATTAACCATGCCATGATGTATAAAAACCAAATATTTAGTTTTTCTCTTATTACATTTTTTGGTAAAGGTTCGAAGAAATGGATGGTTGGTATAGTTGAAATGATAAACACAAACTCTACACTTGCACTTTTGATATTTTATGATGACTAAAATGAAGGGAAATAATATAGAAGAGAACAGCGTGGCTGAGCAAAGATTGATGATGTTAATAATGTAGTATTGGCCAAGCTAGCTAGTTAGATGGCGGTATGGTTAGCTAGAACTCTTGCTTGTTCTAACAGTTGTTAGCTAGTGCAGCTAGTTAGATAAAAACTCTCCTGACTTTAGAATGGCTTTTTGCACAGAACTTAATGCAGACAGTTGAATGCTTATTAAAAGCATTAGCTCGAAACTCTTTGACAGTTGGTTGTAGAGTCCTTAGTAACATTCAGATCTTGCATGTTTGTTCCTAGACTGGCTCTTTACATGATGATAACTTGTTTAGACTCTTCAGATATTGGTTTTTAATTCTTCATGTGTTTTTTTTTCTACTCAGAGCAGCCCTTGAAATTGTGGGGCATATTTGATAACTTGAAGATCGTTGCCCAAACGTCCGTTCAGCGTAGTAGCAGCGACGGGTGGGAGTGGTTCAAATGCGCCTGCAGGGCACGTAGCGGCGTCGGTACGACTGTGCGCTGCTACGATTGTGCGTTGGTAGACTAGCATCAGCAATATGAGGTTTACAACGTTTGATAAGTCATTGCGGCAAATTTCCTCAACAGAAGGCTGTTTATTCCATTAATTTATAATTTTTTACTTTTTATTTTAGTATTTTATCTGTCGTAGCATGCAAATTTTTGTTACTTCTGATCAGTTTCGGATTCTTATTCATCGTCACATCAAGTTCGTGTAGAGAATTGACTTCAAATTTACATTTTGGTCACGCATCACATTGATTGATTATATGCAGTGATTATCCTTGTGGTTATAATATGATTATATGATATTATCACCATAAACCCCTCACATTCAGTCAGCCAGTAATCTAAAGAGAAGACCTAAAGTTGAAGTCAACACTCTCCACGAGCTTGATAGAATTACTCCAATAATGATGGATAGCAATCCAAAACCAAAAGAAACAGCCAATATAAGCGTGCTACGCTGGATGAAAATTCCAGATGTTATCCAGCATTGCAGACGTAATCACATAATCAATTTATATTGTTCTTTCGTATGTAATTCGACGTCAGCAAATTAGTACGTATTCTAATCATTTTCAACTCTTTTACAAATGTTTTATTTTTAACATTCTCAAAAATGGCTCCAATTATTTCCTCTAAACTTTGTGTGCTATCTAAATATTGTGCCCTCACTTGTATTTTAAACATTGTCCCGAGAACATTGATTTTTTGGTGGTTTTTGGGGAATAGTGCGTTAAGCTTTTCTATAAAGTATCAAATCAGTAGAATAAATCGTTATACCATCTATATAATATTAATATACAATAGAACCCAATTGCTAGAATTCCAGTTGTGAAGAAAATTCCAATCGATTAATTGGAAATGCGACTTTACACAATTAAGTTTTTGAGTTTTTGAAATTTTCTCGAAAACGGTTGCAATTTCCTTAAACTTGGAATGCTTGCCGCACAGATGAAAAATCACGTTTAATTGAAATCTTTTTCCCTTAAAAAAATATCTTAGGAGGTTCCGTGGAATTTGTGGCAGTACTTTTAAATGTTATTGTAGTTTCTGCCAAAATTATTGGCGCATTGAAGTGACTGACTACCTTGAGCCAAGGTTGTCTACCATTTTGTAACACCACCTTTCAATATTTATGTAAGAAATTTGAAAAAATATATTTCTATATATATATCTATGCTTTGATAGATAGATAGATAAACCTTTATTAAAAATTTACAAATATGTACAATAATAATAAATAGAGTGATTTTTGAAATAAGGCGATGTATAATATGCAGGGAAAAAACGGAACAACCTGCAGCTTTAGGAAAAATATTACGAGAGGATGTGTAATTTTATGCCTGTAATGTATGGAGGGATCGTAGGAGGCTATTTCGCGACAGAGTGGATTAAGATGACAGTCTAGAGTAAAGAGGAAGTTTCAGGAGACAATTTTGGATGAAGGAATAAATACTGGAGTTACTGAAGATTTTACGTGAAGTAGGTCGATTTTGGTGTGTCCATGGTGAGTCAGTCGCAAATCACAAGGAATTTGTTCTGGGTTATCTGAAGTTTTTTTTGATGTTACTGTTACTAGTCAGGCTCCAGGCGGAGGAAGCGTAAAGTAATATCGGTCTGATGACTCTTTGTACCGTAGGAGTTGGTTTTGTGTGGTCATTTTTGAGTCGCGTAACAGTACCGGGAAGAGTACTCTTACAGAATCATTTTTCCAGAATTCACTTTGTCTTATTCGTCAAGTCGGGTCGTCAAGTCAATTTGTTGTCCAGAGTTATTCCGAGGTACTTGACGTTGTTAGTCCAAGCGATCAAAGTATTGTTGTGTTTAATTTATCTGTTGATTATAGGTCTACGTTTAGTGAACAGTATGACGTTTGTTTTGTCGTGATTTATTTTCATTTTCCCATTTAGTGCAGTATTTTGTTATTTTGTCTATTGCAAATGTAAGTCTGTTAGAGATAGTATCAATTCTCCATGTTGATGTGTACAATGCAACATCATCAGCGTATAGGGCTAGGTTGAAATGAGGAGGTTTGGATAGAGAGTTAATGTAGGTAATGAAGTGGACAGGACCCAGGATAGAACCTTGAGGAACACTTGCTGCTATTGGATAGGAACCAAAAGAGGCCGTGTTTAGTTGGATGTTTTGAGAAAATTAGTCTATTTTGTAATTGTATTAATTATAGTAAAAGAAAATCAAATGAACGTTTCACTCAAGATTTTTTTTAAGGGAATTTAATATTGGTAATTCTCCACTTCTAGAAATATATGTAGATTCATCGTCTTAGACACAATTAAGTGGTGTGTTTTTTCAGTGACCATTATAACAAAATTCAATGAATTGAAAATTGAACACACAAATAAAAAATTTTGTACAATTAAATTAGGTATTCAATTAACAAAAAAACAACGACATGTAAACTGTGCTGGATATATTATACATTGTGTACTGGCTTTTTTTTTTTTATGGTTTTCATCTTGCCTCCTAGCTTTTATTTTTATGCTTAAGCGAGTATAAAAAGAATGATACAGTTGTTGTTTTCTAAATAAAAAATAAAATAAATAAACTAGACTCATGTTACTTTCATGCAGACGTTTATAAAACAAAAAAAAACAAAAAAGAAATAAAATTTTTGTCTTATTATTCAGATGGCCGGTCCCCACAAACTTTAATGGTACCTATGCATTCTTAAGTAGATTTAACTCTTAATATTCTTCATGCCGGCTTTTAATTTAACTATACCCCCAATAGTATTAGTTGTTTTTTTTTTTTAAATAGTGGTAATTTAGGCGTGTTAATGTATACTTTATGTTGTAATCAAGCTGATGATAGAGTGAATCTGGCAGAAGGGAAGGGGTAATTCTAACAACTGTCTGTTGAAAAATTCAAATTATTTTATTATACTCATCACGTTTTTTTTTTTTAATATTATATTAATGATGATATTAAATATGGCAATAATGTTTATTAATGTAATATTATTAAATTACCAAAATTATTACCTAAATTTGTATTTTTTACCTACAACTTTTTTTTAATTTATTTTTTTTTTCAGTAATTATCTAAAAAGTTGATGGCATTTTATGATAATGTAATATAACTTTATTAGTATGATTATTAATTTATTCATTTTTTATTTTCTTTTACTGGAAAAGGACGCGTCTTCCAATTGAGTGGAGGTATTTTCGATTGTGAATTTTCATAGAAATACATATTCCTCTTTTACTCTGGGTAAGAAAATAATTGCTCTATAGAAAAACTTTGTGTGTTTGCTCGAGAGAGAAAAGCATTACAAACATATTAAAAAATCCAGAAAAGTCAAACTGGTCAAATTTGGTTATATTGCCAAGGAATTCAATATAAAAATTTCATTCAAAATCACATTCAGCCATAATTGCAAATTTCACGAAATGTTTTCACTCAGTCTTTTTGTGAAAATATAATATTTTAAATAGCTTTCTGAATGTTACTGGATTTTGAGACTTTAATACAATCTAAACTGTGCGTTATAACTAATTTATATTAAGGGAATTGTAATTTTTGTTACGAATTCTAGATGTGTGGGAGATTTGTTTATATGGGAGTTGAGAAACAGTTGTCTGTAGCGAGTGAATCTCTATCTATATGTCAGAAATTTCAAACCTCATGGATCCTTTTGGGTATTACAAGAGTATCTGACACGAGGTTTCCTAAATTAGTCAGAATCAGATAATCGAAATTCCTAGTATCTTTTTATCGAATAATTCGCTTTTCACATTTTTCTCAAAAGATCTAGTGAGTCTCTTTATACTTGATATATTTACTACGAAATTAGCATACGAAATTTTTATTTTTATTTAATATATTTTTTTTTATTAAACTAAAATATAAAATTATAAAGCTCTATAGGGTCTTCTCGTTCTACAAATAAATTTAAGCTTTTTAACTTAAAAATTAAATTCCCCTAATGAAATTAAAGAAAGCTAATTCCATTTTTCATTATTTTTTAAAATGAAAAATTAATACTGTATTTTAAATTGATAATTTTGGTTCAGCTGCAAACAAATTCGATTTATATATTTATATGGAATGCCTTAATGATGTAACGTTTGCTCAATAAACTTCAAACGTTTTTAAGATCACGTATAGTTTAGGTATTCACACGTAAGATTTGCTGGTATTCTATTGTCAGTTTGCTTGATATTTTTAAATTACTCTTGAGTATACTTGATTATTAAAACAACCGAGACCTGCAATACATCATGTAAATGTTTGCTTCATCCGTGTTTTTTTTTTTGAATTGGGAGATGAAATAATATTTTAAAAAAAACTTTGAACAATTAAAGGTTGAATTAACTTTTAAGGAACATTCATTCCTAAACATGACCGCTTCTGATAATTTTGTTGTCTAATGAGCCTCTCTTGGATTTACTAGTAATTAAAATTAAGGAGACATTGCTTTATTATAATATAAAATAATAGTAATACGTATATTAAACTATTTATATAAATTATATAAAAAAAAATTACTCTTTAAAGGAATATTGCACATTTCACCTAAAAATTTTAGTTATTAAGCAAGCTTTACAGAGAAGTCATTACTGTGTGGCTCTGTGTGTGGTCCTGATTTATCTGATATAATTTCATTTCCTGTTGCCTAAAGACGGAAAGCAAAGCTGTGTAGATACTGAAACTTCCACTCACCTAATATTTCTCAGTTTTCAGAAAGAATAATATTGTATTACGTTGCTTTACAATTCTTACTTTCTCATACATTCTATTTTTGGTAAGACCATGTCGGATTTTTTAAAATTGAGTTATCACCAGAACTTTAAATCCGTTGTTGCCGTTTTAGAGAAAATTTCAAAAAAATCTTATTTATTACAGTCGCACTGGTTAATATTTCCGGTTAATATTTTTTTTAATTTCAATTAGCATTTCATTTATTGATCATAAAATTGTACATTATACTGAAGTGGTACTTTAGAGGAAAGCTCAACGCTATTGCTCCCCTCTAAAAAAAAGTTTCCCAGGAATAATAATGCATAAATTTAAAAGACAATTATGTGTATGTAGTATACGCAATTAGAGCTATTTTCGATAAATAGCTCTAATCTACAAATTCGCACATCAGATTGCTGGATTTTGACCATAACCTTATTATTATAGTTTAAACTTTCGGTGATTTTTTTTTTGTTTTTGAGATATTTTGCTCAAACACACCACAAACACAAACACACCATATTCCATTCGCTCAAATCGTTTTTTCATATTATTGGGGTCCCCAAAACATGTTTTTGCGGTGAAAACTCAATTTTTAAAATTGGACTTGATCGGTAAACTTCCTTTTACCAGGAGACTAAGACAAAGTAAAAATCGCAAAAATGGTGAAACAATGGCATTTTGTTTGGGTGTACCTGGAGAAGTTCTACACTAGAAGGTGTTGGTAAACATTTATAAACTTCAGCAATTCCGCACTTACCTTATACTTGGCTCCTAAATCTCCTTAAACCACCAATCTTGGTGAGCTCTCCTGAGGTCATCCAAGCGCCTCCGGGGGAAAAAAAAAGGTTTGATAATTACTAATTTCTCATCATTTGTAATTACTAATTATCTAATTTAAAGAATCTATAATCATTTGTGCACATATATAGGGTAACGCTAGGAGAGATGACGCACATTTCAAAGTTATGCGCTGCATCAAAATATAGGAGATATATGAAAGAGGTAATGCTTATAAAACATATAATGGAGTTGATGAGGAGAGAAATTAGGTTTGATTAATTAGACG
Source organism: Triatoma infestans (assembly GCA_011037195.1). Lineage (NCBI taxonomy): Eukaryota > Metazoa > Arthropoda > Insecta > Hemiptera > Reduviidae > Triatoma > Triatoma infestans. The sequence continues at coordinate 60,054 of JAAEAF010003081.1, read as the reverse complement.
AGATATGAAGACATTGTTATAATATAGCTGTAAGTTTACACAAACTGCACTGTACTTGTAATGATTTTATAGAATAAAAGGTGGGAGTAGAGATATGACACGATGATATGAAACGATGCGATGTATATGGTTGAATCTGATAGATAGAAGTCTAGGTCTCTCACTGGCTTATATACAGGTTTTCCCCACTCTAGCCTGCTTAAGTCAGAGAATACCAGAGAGAGTCTGTTTTTCTCTCGGTCAGGGTTGTGTTCTTTCTCTTGCCGTTTCAAACATAATGTCAACTACTATTATCTACAAAAAAATAAATGTTATTTTTCAAAATAAAGACATTCTCATTTATTCCAGAAACAAAATATAAATGCACTACATTTGGCCGTCTCTCCTACTATGGTAGAGTAGGATAGATGACGCACCGTAGGTAGGAGACCACTCCTCTGTGAAGGTAACATGCTTGATAGACATGAAAATTAGTGAGCACTATGTCTATGAGCCCAACTTTAACGAAAGCAGGAAATCTTCCATTTCAATTGCAATTAATATAGTATATAAAAATTTACTAATCGTTATGAAAATTCAGGTATTCACCAGATATATAGCTGATGCGTATAAATGTTCGTAGAACACAGAAGAATACACAAAATAACTGCAGAATTCTGTAATACGTTCGCTTCTGATCTCTCTACACTCCTGGGCTAACTTCCATGACTACACCTGTTGGTAAACAAGAGAAACAAAGCCTGCGTCTTCTCTCCTAACCCTGTCATCTCTCCTAGCTTTACTCTTTAGCACGTCAATACAATCCAAATATAATTAATTTTTCATAAAAGAACTTTTGAAATAATTTAAAAAAAAAAGAAGAAGAAAAAAATAAATTCTATCTTATTTAGTTATCAAATGCAAAAAAAAATATAATTTTAAAACTGAATCAGTAAAGTTCTCACAGATATATTTTAAAATACGATTCCTATGATATTTAACTATTTTTTTTTTTTTTCTATAAATCACCAATATATCTCACGTTTCCACTATGTTAAACATTAGGAAATTGATAACCTTTTAAGTTGTTTTTTTATTTTAGTTTTATTATTTATTCATAATGCCATACTCATTTGAACATTAGTTTGAACGTCATCTTCTCAATATATATATATACACAGATATCCTTTCACTTGACTCTTCTAACTTTCATATACAAATCACATTATGATGATTCACTTGACTTTATACTCCCACATTATTGGGAAATAATATCCGTCTAAGATATTTACCGTTTAATGGTTGACGATAACTTTTTTGTATCTTCATATTATTTTCTAAAATTCAGAGTTATGTCAGTGGAATAATATAAAGTCAATAAAACGACTATATTTAGGGAAGACCTTGTAAATCCGCCCCCTCAAAAATAATTTTTTTCGGATAAGATTTCAAGCTATAGTGTACTATAGCATGTATAGCTACTATAGCCAAATTGAATGTAACCGATGATGTCTTAATTAAGGAATAACTCGCAGTAAACTGAAAAAAGAAAGAAAAGAAACTGTTCAAAAACTCACCAAACTTTCAGTAGACCGATTTTTTTCCCAAACTCAGGATTTTGGCAACAGATTTAATTATAATTATTAACGCATCGTTGTTTGGGACACGAAAAAATTACGTTTTTCGCAAACTGTACGTAGAGCGCGGATCACATAGCAATACGATTTTTATAGACTGGTTGTTTGTTTTTTTTGATCCCCCGCCCTCGAAGTTGGCCTTCTCGGCCATTTGACTCCTCGCAGCCCAGTACAGTGTGACTTGGTCCTTCAGAGACGATTCTTGTAGGCCACTTCTCCGTCCTGCAACGCCGCACATGTAAGTAAGTGGTCCGCATCCATTTCTGCCATCCGGCACAATGAGCAAATGGGCGAATCAACCAGACCAGTTCTATGTAAGTGTTTATTCAAGTAGTCATTATCCAGAGGCCAATGTGAAGCATGTTACAGCGCACTGCCTAGGCAAGTCACTAGGCAATGGGGGTTTGGGGGTCGCACAATGGAGTCCATCGCTTGCCCTCTGAACATCGCCGCATGTATTCATTCAGCATTATCCGGAAGGACTCTGTGGCCACTCTTTTTGCGGTGTGCAGTGAAATCCTTTTATTAGGCTGCTGCGTATTGCTGCTTGCTTGGCTAGTGTGTCCGCCGACTCATTGCCAGGTATATCACAGTGGCTCGGGATCCACTGCAACACTAAATCTCTTCCCTGTCGGGTGAGACTGTCGGCTAGGTCCTTGCAGCATTTCACGGTTTCATCGCCACTGATGCCAGGGTTAGCGATGGTTAGAATTGCTCCCTGGCAGTCAACTAACAAAACAATCTTGGTCCAGGGTTGCTTGGCAACTGCCTCGAGAGCAAGCTTAATCGCAAATACCTCCCCATCAAAGTTAGAGGCCAGCCTGCCAACGGATACGGAAAGCTGAAATATAGACTGGTTGTAGAACGCGAGAAACATAGCTATTTTAGTTACACGCTACGTGCTTGTTTGTTATGACCCTTTCTTGTACATATTAAAATTTTCTAATACTTAGAAGTACTTCTTACTACTTTCTAATTACATTGACATATTTTAATCTTTAATATTGACGATTTTTGTTTGTTTATAGTTTTCAGCCGTGTAATTATTTGTAGAAGACGTATCTTTATTTTTTGCAATAACGATGAAGAGCATATTCTAAGAGGAAAATCAAAGTTTCATCAAACTAGTTTTAAATTTATTGTGGTTTTACGTCACGATAATATTCCTGACCATATTAAAAAACTCTCGCCATAATGTGTCCGCAATAAACACCCGAATACAGTGTGTTAATATTATAGATATAGAATCATAGAATATACGAAAACGGCATTTTAAAGGGAAGCATCACCTTTCTCTTTCCGTTTGTGTGATGGTGTCTCTACAGGAAAATTGTAAAAAAACTGAAAACGAAACCGTTCAATGAAGACACACTTCTTGAAAATCGGGAATTTTGGAAAAATATTTTATTCTAATATAAATACTATGCCTTAATTTTATTCTAATATAAAAATGTGCCCGTAAGGTGTATCTGTTGCATGGAGTTACTTGGGGAGTAGCGACCCCAAGAGTTACCAAGGTCAGTGCTCCATGTACTTCGGCAGAACTGTACACAATACATTTAAACTACATATGCTGTACACTTTACAGACAAGGACAGACACAGTACACAAACTAGGGTCTCTGTCCCTATTTAATTGGCGAAAGCCAAGGGAGAAGGAAGGGATTAGCTGAGTGGTAGCGCGCTGGACTACAACGCGGAGGTCTCGGGTTCGAATCCAGCATGCTGCTCTTAGATTTTCTCTTCCTCGTCCAGTGATGGGTAGTGTTGTCTGTAGCTAGAGAACACTGCTTGGCCGGCTTGCATTGGAGAAGCTCCGTGGGGTACAATAGATCTTTCAGGGCGCAGTGCAATAATCCCCTACAACAATCTACAATCTACTGTACAAATGTCTGAATCTATACCTATATATGAAAAAAAGAAGATAAATGCCACTTTAGAGGAACAACATTCCCCCTTCCCCCCACCCCAACCCCAAAACTGCTTAAAAGAATATTCCAAGAGAAATGTGTGAAATAAAAGTCATAAATCTACATGTATGTATAAAGTTTAAAGAAAATCGCTGAAGCCGTTTTTAATAGAATCATGGAAAATCCATTCAGTAAAAGTGGTTTCAGATGACTGATATTGACCAAAATCTTATTGGCGTGTCTCCAGATAGCCAGAAACGGAGTGTTATATTTAAAATTTGCTCAGATTTTGAGTCACGCTGACCACACCACAAACACCTACCATTTTCAAAAAACCACTTTAATGGTACTCAGGGGTCCACAAAAAAGTGTATTTCCGGTGAAAACTAGATATCGAAAACAAAAGCTCCAATTAGTAAGAAAAAGTAAAATTTTGAACGCAATTTAAGCAATTTGAGCAATTTAATTCACTCTGTGAACCGTTCTCTCTTACTTTATACTGTCCTCTTAATAAAAGAAACTGTTTTCACATAAATTTATAATCGATTTATTTATATACATGCCGCTAAAATACTCAGATGTAAAACTTCGAAGTAATTTGAACTATTAATCTCTTATTCATTCACACACACAAAAAAGTAATATTAAAAATAAAATATTAAGAAGAAAGAACAAATTAGATAAAACAATTAATAATGGAAGAAAATGAAGACGGTAAAAATAGTAAGCAGCAATCATTAGCCGAAATTGGATGAAGACCGTAGAATTGGGCTAAACCACAAGTGTAAGCTGCATTTTATGGGATACCAAAGAAACTGTAACTACTTGTTGTTGTGGTGGTTGGTTCCGCAGAGCTGGAAAGCATCAGAGACATTTTCCGTGGTAGCCTGCTTCATTTTGTGGTCATCATGTAACTACCTTCACAGTGAAAAATAATTGTTCTACAGATAATACCTTCGGCATTCTGTTCACATTACGTTATTTTATTATTACTTATGGTTATAATAGTTACGATTTTCTCCTAAATGGTTCCAACGATTTTATTTTTAATCTTCACATAATTATTGACACAAATAGTTACATATAACTGTTATTTGAAACACATTCTGATTCCAAATCTTCTCTGAACACTGAGAGAACAGTAGCGCTATGTGTTTTCCTTTTAAGTAATGTACATTGAATGCATTCATACAATTCCAGATTTGAAAGAAATCGGTTATGTTGACTTTAAACAGTAGATATTTTTGTTGTGGTGGTTGATTCCGCAGAGCTGGAAAGCATCAGAGACATTTTCCGTGGTAGCCTGCTTCATTTTGTGGTCATCGACCGGTTTCGGGCGTTCGCCCATCTTCAGGATGCGTTTTTCAGACAGTGTGACAACACAGACTCGCACAGAGAAACATAGTTTCACACTAACTCGAGTTACACTAACGAGTTTCACACTAACTCGAGTTACACTAACGAGTTAGTGTGAAACTAAGTTCCTCTGTGCAAGTCTGGGTTGTCACACTGTCTGAAAAATGCATCCTGATGATGGGCGAACGCCCGAAACCGGTCGATGACCACAAAATGAAGCAGGCTACCACGGAAAATGTCTCTGATAGATATTTTTATTTGGCATTTATTTCCAACATGGATATTTTACTATACTTAGTTGTCTTTAACTATTTAGGTCACGTGAATGCCTAGATTAAAAATGTGGTTGAATCTGTAAATACCGCACTGCTGGATAACATCTGGTATTTTATCCGTCGCAGCATGCATATTCATTTTGTTCCTGACCGGTTTCGGATTTTCTTCCATCGTCAGAGCCCACCCAAGTTCGTGTAAGAAAGTTCCCTTCAACGTAATGTTTCTGTTACACTCACACTTGTTGGTTTCTATCTTGGGTTTCTATCTAAGGTAGGAAACCAACAAGTGTTGTTTGTAACAGAAACATTACGTTGAAATGAACTCTCTCTACAAGAACTTGGTGAATTTTCTCTGACTGTGGATGAAAATCCGAAACCGGAAAATCTATATGCATGCTACCACGGATAAAATACCAGATGGAAAATATCGTTCTTTGGGAGAGACCAGGTAGCTAAATGTAACTACAGTGTACAATATATTATGACAGCGCTACCATCAAGCCCAAATATGTTGATTGTACCATTGTGAGATACATCTTACTACGCAGTTATATCTAAAATAATGTTTTCCAAAGAAATGTTTGAAATAATAAATATATATACTTTATGCAGTTAGTTTGCAGAATTTAAAGAAAATCATTCGATTCATTTGCTTCATTTCGAGCGAATTGGACATATCTTACAGACTTAAATTCAGGCAGATAAGTGGTAGCCGAAGAGACCTGGCTATGGCTGTTGTTAAACTAACCGGCCACAACTAATTGCAGCATCACCTTTTTCTGGTAGAGATTGCCAATAGTCGAATTCTTCACCTTATGCCAAACTGATGAGATGATAGGTCGACATATCACCGAGATTTGCCACCCCCTCCCACTTCAAGACATCCGCAATTCTTTTAAATCACCTCCCACCCTTCAAGACCGAGCAAATATCTATTGGTGTGCTATACGACGAATGATGGCAACATCACCGTCAGCCGTATGACGAAAAAAAATTACTTACGAGAAAGTCGCGCTCATTAGAAAACCATTCAGTGAAGTCTTACTTCCGATTTGACCGAAACCAAATATCAGATCAAAATACAATATCATCAAGTTCGATGTAACTGCAATTTTTCGTTTTTAAGATATTTTGTTCCACAAATGCATACAGCATTTGTTCTCACAAAATATTTCTTTAGTATTCACGGGACCTCAAAGCAATTAAATTCCGGTGAAAACATTATTTCGAAATTTGAGACGATCGCAAATCTTCCTTTTCTTACAACATTTTGACGAAGTAATAATAAATGTGAAGAAAATAATTGAGGGAAGTAGCAAACTGGTTATTTGAGGAAACTGGTTTAATAAAATATTGTTATCACCACAGTGCTTGCTTTCTCTTTTTCTGTTTTATATATATAAAAAAAAATACGTTCTATCTTATAAAAATATTGCTATAGAATTATTAATGGCGTCTATTTTTCTACGCTAAGAAATAAACTAGTGGAAGAAGGATGATAGTGAAAAATTGGTATGACTCAAAACTTCCGGTGAGATTTAGAACCAGCAGTGACAGTCAATCCAAGTATTTCCTCTAGTCTCCTAGAAAACCTATTCTCTTCATAGGCACCCTGTTATAGTGTCTTCTACCCTTCTCTGCGCCAAATAGGTCTATGAAAAGTATCCGGTTCTTCGTCCGCCATAATCATTTCCACTACTCTATAATAATTTATTATTAGTCACTAACCCTCCTTCGACAAAAACCCATGACATTTTATAAGGGCACATTGGGTGTAAATCATATTGTAACATTGGCCAACGTTTAATATTAGATATTACTTATTTCATAACAAATATTATGAAAAATTGATATAATATTATATTCTTGCAGTAATTTGAGAAATGTTTTCATTTAGATTATTTATAACATATTTATATGAGGATATTTGGGAATTCTCTGCAGAAATTACGTAAACGAACATAACTACAGAAATATTTTTCCACAATTAAGTAAAATCTTTTTGTTTAATTCTCTTTGTTTTTCCCCCAGAAATCTAAGGTTCATATGAAAAATTCATCATACTTTGGAATTGCTAAATTCTATTGCTTAATAGAATTCAAAGACCAAGATCTTAGTAGTATTGATTTCAACTGTACCTAAGAAATTGCAGAAAAAGATATTAGATGCTAACTGGCAGGAATTTTTCGATTACTTTAACCAACTCTAAAAATCAGGAAGAAACAATTCTGGACATTAAATAATAGAGGTTCCTGTTTTCATTATCTATAAAAATGATTTGGATTTTGGACATTAGAATTTAATCATTATATTAATGATTAGAATTGCTTAAACTTTATATATTTTTTATACTTTGAGGCCATTTGCTTAATTTAAATTTTAAAGTTTCACGTCCAGAAAAAAATTGGCTTTGTATGTTATGTAACATGAACGTGCAGGAAGACATCATTTCATTATTTGGGTATATGCCCTATTCTGTTTTAGGAAAGCTTCTTTGGAACCAGAGAAGTAATTAATTATTTGAACGGAACTAATTGGAAACAATTGTATAGTAGTATCAGGCAACAATTAATTAATTTTTAGTTTATAATTTTATACATTATTCAAATTGTTTTAGCTAGGAAAATGGTGATAAATTCAAATTTATTAAATTCGTTTTGTATTCAAAAAGTATTTGAAGCAGTCTCTCTTATTTAAGAAATTTAATAGTTCAAAAATGGACCTCATTATCGCCCTGAAGTTCACTCACGTCATATTCAATTGTATTGATTGTATCTTCTTTTTTAATGTGTAATGAATCTTGTGAAACTGTGTGGAGCAATAAAGGATTCAATTTCTTTCGAATTAAACTCTAAATTTTTCCTTATTCCCTAAGTTTTCAGAAGTTCCACTTGTATATCTTCACTGATCACAGTGAAGCTTTCTCAATGACCTCGCAATACTTACTAAATGGTCCATAAAGTACTTTGCTCTCCACCTTAAGAGAGCTCCCAAGCGTGACGATTATCAACCTTTTTAAGTCATTACCCAGTACAAAATTTCTCCTAAACCTCCAATATCAGAAGCCCATGACAAACAAATTTATTTTTGATTTAGTGATTAACCTAGTTTCTATTAAAAGCTATAAAGGTACATGTGTACTTATATAAACACCAAATGGATAGATGCACCTACAGTAAAAGTAAGAAATGAGGACTTTCTCCATATCTCCTACTTCTTCAAGTGCCTTTCTTCCACCTCATTTTTTTCTTTCATTCTTTGAAGATGATTCGGCTCAAATCTTTTCCTGCTTTAAATGATCTTTATTTAAGATAATATACCTTATGAGTATAAAATTTAATAACTCCTGATTGATAAGAACTATTATAAATTTCTTATTATGATCAGGCTTCATTGATATCATTCTGTGATTCATAGATCAATAGTAATACACAAATATACTGTTACCAGAATGAATGTTCATAAATCTGAAATGATTAAGGAACAAAACGAAGAAGTGGCTAAATGTTCTTTTCACATTACAATCATTGCCTAAATCAATCAAAATATGTATAACTTCATATTACTTAATTTTACCACTGGCGTTAACGAACTTTTATAAAAATATTTGAATGTTTAGTAAAACTTAGTTATGCAATCAAACGGACCATCTAGTGAACAAGATTTTTACAGTCACGTACTTTCTTGCTGATTCACGAACGAAGATACTCTATGTAGTAATAAACTTCCTTGACGTAATAAGGTTCCCATAGAAAATGTAGATAATATTTTTACTAACATATATAATATGAAGTTTGTACTATAGTTACTAGGGCACTGGGTATACAATTAATTGCGCCTTTGTTTTAGTGATTGTATCATATATCAGCGATACTCAATGGAGTACGCGTTGGTGGTATATAATAATTTTTTTTGGAATATGCCGTGAGAGTTCAAATTTTAGTAAGACTAATAACTAGTTCGCTAATTTTGTGTTATATACGTAGTGGGAGTCGGGTAAAGTCAAATCAACTGCTTCCCAGAAGATGTCTCTTGAGGGCAACCTTATATGTTTATAGTTAGTAAAAGTGTAATACCGTGTAGGTGGAATATGCATAGTACACGAGTAGTGTATGTTTGTTAAACACACTACAGGCGGCCCTACTGTAGTATACGAACGTAACGTTGGCAGTTAAGTGTTGTTTATATGATAAGACGGGTATATCCCCAGGCACTATAAGACCCCTAAGAAGTGGTTAGTCCGGTCTTCTGTAGGGTAAATTTTATGTTTCACATCTTTGTTGATTACTTTTAGAGAACTAAATTATAAAGCGCGGTGATGCAGAATATAATTTATTTATTTATTTTTTTTTAAATAACTTAAGGCGTCTCAACATCTGTGGTCATTTGAGCCCGGAGCCTTCTAAGTGCACTGCTGGCCTCCGGACAGTGTTCTCCCGTTACAGACAACACGGTCCATCACCGAAGTGAGCTGTAGCGCCTCCTAGGAAGAGAAAATCTAAGGGTAGCACGGCTGGATTCGAACCCGTGATCTCCGCGTTACCACTGAACTAATCCCTTCCCTTGTCCAGAAATTGATATATATATTAAGTACAGTTCTCTATCAACTAAATTCTCGCTTCGGCGGTACATATACTAAAATTATATATTTTAGTTTGATTGTATTATTTGATCTGCAATTTTATAAAATAGAGATATTCCCTTGGTCATTATTGCATAAGGATCCCAGAAACACTCTCTTGACCATTCGGTCTAGTATCCTGATATCCTTAGTTGGCCATATATTTCAGTCTCTGGCACATTATATACGAGACAATTGTGAAGACTCTCTGTAAAAGCTTTCATTTTACCCAAAGATTTTTTTAGTACTCTCGCACATATCTGTCTAATCTTTCATAGAACACCTTGATTATCGTCCATGTTTTACTGCCGTAGGTAAGGGCAGGTCTCACCAACGTGCTGAGTACATTCCAAACTGTGTCCCTTGGCTGGCCGCGCTGTTCTACATTTTTTTACATAGACTGAAGTACGCCCTATTTCCCGGGAACTTTTCTCCATCTTTACTTTCTCTTTTTTCGCCTAGCTGCACTAGCTTAGTATAGGGAAAGTTGGAGATCGTTTCAAATCTATAATTCTCCATGTCGTAATGCCCGGTACATTGACAATACCAGTATCTCACTCTTATCCTCATTCGTTTGAAACCCAAAGCTTCTCGCCTTTCGCTCCATTTTTCGAAAGATTCTTTTTTACTACAGCCAGCGATCGCCGACCACGACTACATCGTCCGTTTATGCCATAAGTTGGAAGTTCTATTAAGATTGATTCCCTATCTTTAGCATATTTTGCTAAGCGTGATTAGAGCCAATTAGCACAATGTAAAGTCAGCGCAACCGCAGATTACAACACGGTATTACACTGTTTATAACAATAATATAGTATTATCCTGAAGAGCGGCGATAGCAGATGCCGATCGATGACCACTAAATAAAAAGTAAGCATCATTGGAAAAAAATTGATATATATTTTCTCATTGTTTGTTTTATTCTTAATAATATTCTAAAATTTCAACCCTCTCTATAAGAAGTATTTTATTTACTACATACCACATAAGTATAAAAGATTGAGCACCTGTTGGCTTAGATTAATGTCTATTTGTTCTTGCATTTCAAATAGCATCGTAATAATTCTTTCTATGGCCATAACTGTAGGAAGATTATATTTTCTTGTTCGATTTTACCATTTTAAAGACAGCTACTTTAGACCAGAGGTTAGTTGGAGTCTTTATTCCAATTATTTTAAATGGACCTAATATTTTTAGCTAGTTATCAATTTGTTATCATTTTTGTTTGGTTTTTGATTGATCTGGCAGACCATTATATTCATAGAAATCATTTCCTTTTTAATATTAATTTGACTTTTTTTTTAAATACTTTTTTTTCGTTAAATTATTTTTTTACAAATAATTGTATAATAATTTAGGCCTTGAAGCATTTTATAAATTTATTTGAAAATAACGTTTTATATTTTCACTTGGTATTAACACGAATATAAATTAACGACTTCCATTATATGTGGTAGTGGCCAACAGAAAAGAAAATCTAGCAGAGAGTTTTGTAATTGGTTCAGCAGTTCTGCATACATTGATTTCAATTATTATCAAGCGAATACCTATAGTCTGTTTTAAAAATTTTGATAATTTATCTTCATTTCTTTTCTATTTGTTTTTACAATCATTTTTAATTGAAATTAAAAAAAAATTCAATTCTGATAAAAGTATCAATTTTCAGGTGCAGAAGACGATGAAGTAGAAGAGGATGATAGTTATGTATTAGAAGATTCATTTAATTCGCCGACAATACCGTCATCAGAAGTACATGATGCGTCTCAGTCTGTACCGCTACCCGTATTTCTTGAAGAACCTACAGACACTTATATTATAAAAAATAAGCCAGCAACATTACAATGTAGAGCTGAACATGCTTTGCAAGTATTTTTCAAATGTAATGGTGGTCCCACTCATGAAACAGCGTGGCATCAAGAATTTGTTGATCCACAGACTGGTGTTAGAAATATTGAAGCTGCTGTAAATATTACAAGGGATGATGTTGAAGAATATTTTGGAAAAGATAAGTTTAAATGTGAATGTGTTGCTTGGTCATCACGGGGACAGATCAAAAGTCAACCGGCCACATTAGAAGTAGCATGTAAGTATTAAATATTTCTTTTTAATTTTATCAAAGTTTTGGTTATTTAATTCTAATCATATGTTTATTTACACATCTATTCCTATACCAGAATCACTTAACCATCGCAATATGACATACAAGGTTTTTCCATGTAATTGAAAGAGTTCATTACTAGTTTCTCTCTACTTTCATTTCATGTGGAATTTTCGCAGTATATCAGATCCAAATAGAATCATTTTAACCGAGAAGTATTATTGATATATAAGTTTTTAATTTATATTTTGTTCTTCAATTTTTTTATGATTTTTATTTTGTGTAATTACTTTCAGCGAATAATATTATACCATTAATATTCTCAAAATATTTTCGTGATTACATTTTTTTACTTATAGTATCTTTTTGATGAAAATTATACCGTATAGGGTATACCGTACATTTGAAATTTACATAACTCATATTGACGGAATAATTTGATTTATATTGTTTAATATTGTATTGCATAAGATTCAGTATTTTTCTAACATTACTTTCACTTCATGCAATAATTTGGATTATTCATTCTCACTTCTTGTTCTGTTTCACCATATACAGTTTTATTCCCTCATTTCTTCTTTATCCTTTCGTGAAATGAAGCTCTGTACTTTAACCTCCAATTATTACGGTATATTCCATCCCAATCAAGGCTTCAGTTATCTCAAAATCTGAAACTGATTCATTATTAATTCTGATTTCATTATTAATTTTTTTTTAAGAGATCATATTTACATGTTCTCTAATAAATTTCGTAAGTTATAATCACAGTAAAATTTCAGTATACGAATTAACATCAAATTTACGACATTGTTAACCCTTTTTTTTTTATTGTTTATATGAAAATATTTGATTGAATATTAAAGTTTCTAATAAATATTTGTTACCTCTAAAGAAATTTAAGCCTTTGTTTATCGTGATTAAAAAAAAAAAATTGGTTACAAGCAGACTGTGCCACTGCGATATCTACCGCCGAAAATTACCTTCCGAACGCGTTAGCTTCGATAATCTATTAATGAGCGTTTATTTTGGTATTTAAAATTTCCAAGAATATCTTGTATACAATTTTTTTATTAAAAATTAGAGCTTGAAGGGAAGGGATAACACTGCCGGCGCTCCGGACAGTGTTAGTTTATAAAGCTATATTTATAAACACATGGAAGGGAATAGCTAAGTGGTTAGTGTACTGGACTCCCACGCGGAGGACCCGGGTTCGAGTCCAGCTGTGCTAACCTTACATTTTTTCTTCCTAGCAGCCTCTACAGCTCCTGTCCGGTGATGGACAGTATTGCCTGTAACGAGAGAACACTGTCCGGAGGCCGGCAGTGCACTGAGAAGTCTCCGGGCGCCAATGACCATGACGCGCCTCAAATTACCAAAAAAAAAAAAATCGCTTGTAGTAATAAATTAATTTAATTTATATGATCGATTATACAATATTCTATAAGACGGGGTTGAATTTAATGCTATTATAGTTTAAAATTATATACATTGAAAGACACTAGAGTTTCCAGTTTGAGAATTCAGTGCACACCTGCCGCATCAGTGGTTTGGTAGAAATCGTCGTTTCGCCCATATTGCAATGAGCCTCAACGCCTCATATTGAAGAGTTTTTCATGAAAATGACCGCGGAATCGGAAAAGATCATTATAAACCTTATACAATTAAATTAAGAATTAATCTAAGCGTATCTATGAATTCCACCGTTAGTTTATTTTTTGTTTAGTTTAAGGCGCGTCAACATCTATGGTCATTGGCGCCCGGAGACTTTTGAGTGCACTGCTGGCCTCCGGACAGTATTTTCTCGTTACAGACAACACTATCAATAACTGGACCATGAGCTGTAGAGGCTCCTAGGAAGAAAATAATCTAAGGGTAGCCCAGCTGGACTCGAACCTGGGGCCTCAGCATGGGAGTCCAATACGCTAACCACTTAGCTATTCCCTTCCCTGTGTTAGTTTATTAATAAATTTTATATTTAATAATATTACTTACTAACATTAGATAGTCAGCAGAAAGGAATTTGTAATTGTAATTAAAACATAATGGAAGAGATTTATAATAAAATGATTATTAATATTTTTTATAGTTATTTTTAGTTATTATTTAATTAAGCACAAAATATATCATTATTTTATTGCTAATGACCAACTAAATGGGAAATGGGAAATGTTAAAAACTTGTTGCATGTGTGTAGTAACTCTAGTTTGGACTAAAACTTATATGTTATTTTGCTTCACTCCTTCATAGTTTTGTTAATAAATTATTTTTACCCTTAGTATTTTTTTAGTTATAAAAACTCATTAATTTAATTTAATGTAATTATTGGCTTATATAATTTTTTTTTCTTTTTCTTTTAATGCTGTCACAAATAATTGATTTTATGATAGCATTTGATTGGATCTATAATTTGGGTATTAAAATTCATAATGGCATTCAGCTTCAATTAGATAATATTTTAAATTATCTAATTATCTAAATATTTTAAATTAATTAAAAATTAGATTCATAATTAGTAATTATAGCCCACTTTGCTTATGTTAAGGCAGAAGTGTTAAGTTTTGGATATTTTGGTTGTTTAATAAACAAAACGAAAATACTAAATATATATTGGTACTATTCAAGAATTTTTAATGATAATTTTATATTAATGTGACAGCATAATTGCAACAATAATGAGATAACAGTTCTATCAATTATCTTCGTAAAAAATTTCACTGATAAATCTAACCGGATACACCAAGTGGACCCACATTCGAAGGAATACAATTAGAGTTCTCTGAGCCCGTTGCGACCGAGAATCGAAACCAGTACATCTTTACCTGGCGGTCTAAGGTTTCTAAGCGTTCAGCTTTCGTGACGCCTGTTTTTACTTTCTCTTATTCTTTTAAAGGATGTAATAGAGTCGTGTCATATTTTCGAAATTAAGATTTCAACCAGAAATCCATGCATTGTGGACCCCTGGCGACGAAATTATTGTCGTCCCATGCATAAAGCTGGGCACTGTCGGCCAGCTGTTTGAACGGAATTTGGTTCGTTTTTGGTGTACGTCTAGGATTTTTTAAATATTCTATAAATGGTTAGTAGAAACAAACTACCATTTATTAAATGCAAAAGAGAAAAAAATTATAAAATAATAATTTTTGTATTGAACTGAGAACAGTTTTCTAAAGCAGCTCCCATGCTTAATTAATTATTAACGAATATTAATTGGGATTCACTCAATTAATACTAGTCTGATGATTTCCCTATCGAATGAGAAATACATTGCTTATTCAAATTAATTAGTCTATTTAAGATTAATTTATCGTTGTTATTGAATAAATG
The DNA here is from genome assembly GCA_011037195.1 of Triatoma infestans. Classification (NCBI taxonomy): domain Eukaryota; kingdom Metazoa; phylum Arthropoda; class Insecta; order Hemiptera; family Reduviidae; genus Triatoma; species Triatoma infestans. The sequence goes on along the minus strand of JAAEAF010003081.1, from coordinate 44,855 downwards.
TTAAGTTAAATTATTGGTTATATTGAATAGTATTACAGTGTATTGTTTTGTCATTTGGTTTTATATATATATATAAAATATATAGGGTAAAATGGGAGGGGGTTGACATCGTATATAATGTGATTGCGTGGTAACGATCTCCCTGGTGTATTTCTCTATTAGATTTCCGTTGACTGTCGAATGCGTGTCAACTGTATCATGAACAAGTCTGGTCTAACTCGGGTAATTGGATACAGAGAATACAAGGGCAAGAGGGAATTAAACCCAGTTGTTGTGGAAGTATATGTAGAGGTGTTCATATTGTGTCGGTTTATCTGTATACAACAGTATATTTTGTGTGTGTGTTTGGGACTATGTTCCTTATGTTACGACGAGCAAGTGAACTTCTACGTACTAAACTGTACTACACAGGAAGTGTAGAAACAAAACTACCAAACTATCAACTTTTCTCATTTGTGCCATACAGTATAAAATAAAATTACCATATATATGTGTATATGAGTGAATTGCTTTTATATTGAGAACGAAAAATAATCATTTAAAGAAGTGTAATATTTATTAATAAAATAAAATAAGGGCAGTTGTGTTGATGTCATTAATCAGTAGCGTGTATTAATCTTAAATCTTCAGCGTGGAGGTTCACAAATAAGGAATAAATTAAATTTAACTTAAATATTTATAATTAATTATATACATTATAGCACATTATAAATATTTCAATAAATGATGAGTTGAGATAAAGGTTCATTAGGAACCTATTCTGTAGAATCAGACATGCTTGATATCATCCAAGAGATTTAACAATTTTCCTCCTAAAACCAGACAAGAGAATACCTAATGACAATATTTTTAATTTTTGTATAACTTTGTTTTTTTTTTTGCCACTCACAGCTGCATTTAACGGTATAAATAAGCAAATACGCTAAGGGTAATAAATGACGTGAATTTCTTGAATGGTGAGCATCAGCATTAGTAAACTTTGATGATCGTGGGACCAATGACGCCTTCGAGAATTGGAAGAAAATGTGGTTGAGGACAGTTAGATGATAAAAGGATACATGGTGTGCCGATAAAGTTTTGTGAAATTGATTGCAACGATTGATTCAGCAATGTTTGGATATTCAATTTATGTATTTACGTTACTGACTTAGAAAGGAACGTTTAAAATTTAAAATAAGGCAGAGGATTTTAGATTATAGTGAACGAAGCGATTCATTTAAGTCGTATGTGAGGAAAGTATAATCTAAGGTAAACGGCACATGGTCAGCTGAAGGAATAGAAACATAATAATATGGTATATAGGCCCAAGAGCTTTTTACCATTCAAGGTAAAGAGTATGTGTACATTGATTGATGAGGATTGATTGTTATTCGTCATTTTGGCAGTGAAGATTCCAAAGAATGTAGATGTAATTGTTGAGAATGAACGGTGAGTGTGGGATCAGTCTGTGTGGAGAATTGCCGAATAGTCAGCAAAGGTGTACACAGAGATTCGAAACAAGAAACGCAGGTATAGAGAAAATTAGTAACAAATTAATAGGAAAAATAATAGAAATGACTGCTTACGTAAATAAATTATCTTGAACAATGTATATTTAAAAGTTGCAATTCAGTTTTTCTATATCGCACTTAAATATGTACTGGCCCGAAAATATGAAGGTAGATTGTAGATTGTTGCAGAGGATTATTGCAGTGCGACCTGAAAGATCTATTGTGCCCCCCCCCCCCGGAGCCTTCTCCAATACACAGCCGGTCTCTTAGCAGTGTTCTCTAGCTACAGAAAACACACTGCCCGTCACCAGAGAGTGAGTTGTAGAGGCTACTAGGTAGAAAAAATCTAAGGGCAGCATGCTGGATTCGAACCCGGGACCTCCGCGTTGCTAGTCCAGCGCGCTACCATTGAGCTAATCCCCTCCTTCTCCCTTAGCTTTCGCCAGTTAACTAGGAACGGATACCCTAGTTCGTGTACTGTGTTTGTCCTTGTCTGTAAAGAAATATGAAGGTAATTTAAGTTAAAAAAAATAAAAATTATATTGTTTGTCCTAGTCTTGCATGATCCTAAGCGTTAAAATATTTTGAAACTATTTCTAGAAATAAAGATGTGAAAATAAAACTTCTTATTAAACATTTTCACACTTTGCGGAATTTGTATTATATAATTTGAAAATGATATTTTTCTTAAAACTAAAAAAAATATTTGACCAGGCTGCTCATGCTAACACGCTCTTTGGGTGTTGCCAATATAACTACACCGCTGAATAATATACGGGTTGCACTTCCTTTCCTATTTACAACCCCCGCAACTATTCTTCCATATGTAATGACATAGCAAGGTCATAGCAATATCAAAGTGGCTCCAGCCAGCCGCCATCTTCACAAAGGATGGCAGGAAGAAAGGATAATTTATAACTAGTGGCCCAGCCGGCCGCTGTCTTCAAGACAAGGGCCGCGGCCAAACAAAAACCCTTTTCAATACACAGGTCAATACATTACATCAAAGACAAGCATCGATGGCTACTGACCTAAATCACTGGTCACCGAACTAACCAAGGTCGACTACGAGAGAGGTCTTAGTATGAGTGCTTACTTACACACTTGACAGTGTGTGAGTAAGACTAACATAAACTTCGCTCCACTGGAGGAGGGGAGCATTATATCAGTAGCTACAGTATCATCAGTATCGCGAGAATTATCATTATATCAGTAGCGACAATATCATCACTATCACGAGTATTATCATTATATCACTATAGCTTCAGTCTGTCAGTATATATCATTACAGTACGAGAGCGCGTCCCTATACAAGGTTAAACTTATAATTATTTTCATAATTGTGCATATTAGTTTATTTATTTAAATCATTTTAAATTATTTGTAGTTTTATCTCTTTAAATTATTTAATTATTTTTATCATTTCATGTTAATTGTTACCAAACCACACCTTTAACTTTTTGTTAAAAATATAGTCTATTTTTATAAATTCAGTGTTAGTAATTCAAGCAATAACTCTCTAAACTAACTTCCGCCTAATACAGACATCTAACTTCATACCTCAGGAATCACGACAATTGATTCCACTACACATACTACGACTCTTCACTCCACTGTTGACGTCGGGGATAGATTCACGTGCGGTTAGAAAATATTAAAATGGTAGCTCTAGTATTAGCGTTGAAAAAGCAAGAAATCATCCATATTAGTTGAAGTTTTCATAGATGGGCTAAGAGAAATATTTCATAGTAAGGACGTATATATTAACAATCACTTAACCCATAAGAGCCCATTCGCGCAAGAACTCCCTCAGAAAATACTAATTAATATATACGTCCTTCTAGAAGCTCGGGTTCCTATTAACGGGACGTATATATAAACTAGAATTTTCTGAGGGAGTTCTTGGGCGAATGTGCTCTTATGGGTCAGCCGCCATTGTCCTTAATAAACGGATATAGACATCTATTTGATGTATGAAATGGATAACCATTGCATCCTAATAAGTTCGCCTAGTTTTGATATTAGATTCAATCTGTGTCTAATCGAATTTGTATCACTTTTTCTTTTATCAAGAGTATGTATATAAATTGTGATACACAGTTGTTGTGTTATAACGTACTCTATTATATACATATTTACCGGATAAAAAGTTGGAAGAATGTCGGTACCTTTTTCATTGTCACATATCTTGACATCACCAAACTGTCTGTCACATATCCTTCTCTACCTCTTCTTTACTTTCTCCAAACTCCTTAGTAATTTTACATTCATGTTATGTACATGGAAACAAAAACCTGTCATCCTTTATAAATGTTTTTTTATCGTGTGTTCTTCCATGTATCATTCTTTTCTTGTTTTATCAACCACAGATATTTAATACGATCATTACCGGGTGCCATTTTATTAAAGATATCATAGTTTTATGTCTGACATATTTAACATTCAAGAACTAGTTTAATATCGGCTAAACCTTAATTTGAATTGTTTAAAATTGCAGATATTAGAAATATCAGTAACCACTTATGACTATAATAAAAAAAGTAATTGATTAATAAAATGTAATACAACATGATTATAAATTTCTCCAAAAAAAAAAAAAAATTAGAAGTTGAAATATTATAAATTAATAATATTTCTTGTCTCAGTGGTTAAGTCAGAGAATCATGGATTCAATGAAGTGGGTAATTTTAAGTATAACATTATTTAAATTATTGTAGAAGAAGAATAAGTCTTTATTTATATAAAACTTTACAAAATAAAAATTACAAAATTTAATGAAAGAAACCAAATTTTATAATTAACCTTAGGAACAAATTAGGTCAAATAAAATTATCTCTCATTAGATACATATAGCAATTTTTGTACAATTATGTGTATTTAAAACTGCTTATAAAGAATATTTACTTGGCCAACGGCCGTCAGTAGAGTTTATTATTGGCACTCTAACAAACTAAAATAAACGAACAAATTTTTAACAGAAACTTTGCATTTAAAAGGAAACAGTTTAAATTGAATTAGTTTAATAATACAAGACGCTGAGCATAAGCTGATTTACAATAGTTAAATAAAATATTCCAATCTTTCATATTTAAATAATCGATCAAGAAATCCGTCAAAAACACAATACATTTTCATTGAAATCAGTTGTATAATTAATCGAATTTAAATCTTAAGACTGAGTTTATTTTGGTAGGTAATTTTATTTGTTTTATCCAATTTAATTTTTGCAAAGGAGGAAGAGTAGAAAGATTATATGCTTTAATATTATTGGCCTTATAGTGGAATGGTTTATTGTGATTCCTATGGTATGTAGTAGATGGCTTGAAGAGGGCGGAAGTTAGTTTAGAAATTTTTGGAAGTTAGTGCTCGAATTATTAACACGGAATTTATAAAAATAGACTGTATTTGTACAATAATTTAAAGGTGAGTAATGGTAACTATTAACAAGAAATACTTAGAAATAAATAGGAGATAAGTAACTAATAATTTAGAATGATTAAAATAAATGAACTAAGATGCACAACTAAGGAAATAAGTATAAATAAAACTTGTATAGGTACGCGGAACTGCTGCTCGTATAATAATCTTGAAGACGTACTGAAGTATAATCATCTAATCATTCCCTCTTCAAATGGGGCGAAGTTTATATATTAGCGTTAGCAACACTCACACCAAGACATCTGTACTAGTGTGCGACCTTGGTTATTTCGGTGACCAGTGATTTAGGTCAGTGGCCAGCCTTAGCGGTTGCTTGCTTTGATGTAAAGTATTGACCCTTGGTTTTGTTTATTTGGCCGCGGCCTTGTCTTGAAGACAGCAGCCGGCTAGGCCACTAGTTATAAATTATTCTTTCTTTGTTATGTGTTTTGAAGGTTTGACATTGCTATGACCCTGCCATGTCATTACAGCCTCAACAACAAAGGAAGAAATTAGTGGCATGTGGTCAAAGAACACTTGAATAATTACTGTAAAGTTATTAATTAAATGAAAAGATTCCAGACTGATACAATTGTTATCTATCACCAATTTTCTGCTTTACTAATACATGTGTAACGTTTTTCTTTCTAAACTAGCTACTGCAACTAGTTTTAAGTGGGTTCGTATAGATAAAATACTCTAAACTTCAATAAAGAAAACACCAATTTATTGCTATACACAATAAATTATTAAATACAACGCTTAATAATAATTATTTCACAGTTTAAACCACAAAAGTTCACTTTGTTCACTTTTGTACACTTTTCACAAACTAATAACTTCGTTTGTAACTGGGAACTCTCTCAACTCTCTGTGGTTTCTCTATTTATACCGGTAGCAAACCTTCCAGAATCTTCTCAATTAATCCAGTCAAAACTAGAGCGCCGCCAGCGCTTTCTACGGCCACTAAGAGAACCTTAGGTACCTCCCTTCTCTCCTAGATGGCACCACTAGCTGCGTTACAATATGTAAAGTCAGCTTTTAAATCATTCTTCATTCTCCCAATAAGTACTACAAAGCCAAATCAAGAAAAAGATCTAACAGTTTGTTGCCGTTTGCATTAACACATTTGTCTTTGGACTTGATGTTAACTGACTCTGCATTACAATTATGATTTAAATATTTACTTGATAATGTTTGAAATGTCCCCCTCTCTGCCATTAACATCTCCCATCAGACAGAAATTAATATTGTAATTTTCAAATAATACTTGACAAATACTATTAAATTCTCCAAGTCAGTTATTACAATTTATGTAAACCAAGAAAATATAAACAGTATGTTTTCATAATTTGTTATATCTTCCTTTAATGTCATATGCCAGAACATCCACAACACCAGTTCATTATTCATTGCTAAATCTGTCATTCAGTTTATTTATCTTTTTCCATATCAATACTTCCTGATATATCACCCGACGAATATGACATGAATTTAAATTGTTGAAGTTTTGAATTTGTATAAGTAATACCTCCCTTTTTCCACATTATTATCAGCCAGAACACCTACAGTAGGCTGGAGAATGGGATAAAAGATCTTTAGCCGATCGCCCAGAATTATTTATAACATTAGAGCCATTCGTGTCCTTTATAATTAATTTGTCACATTTAGGTACTGCATATTTTCCCGATTTATGGGCTTCAAAAAGTTTAGGTAGCAGCAATTTTCTGGTATGCAGCACATCTCTTGGAAAATCCTCTGCTAATTTTATTTGGGTACCCTTTAATTGGGGAATATTTTTTAGTACAAGTAACTTTGTACGCATTTGTGTAAAACCTATGAAGATCGGGCGAGCTTTGTTAACAACTCGTACGACCTAATCTTCTGATGAAGTCAAAATGTAGGGAAGGGATTAGCTCAGTGGTAGCGTGCTGGACTAGCAACGCGGAGATCACGGGTTCGAATCCAGCCGTGCTGCCCTTAGATTTTCTCTTCCTAGGAGGCCCTACAGCTCACTGTCCGGTGATGGACAGTGTTGTCTGTAACGGGAGAACACTGTCCGGAGGCCGGCAGTGCACTGAGAAGGCTCCGGGCGCAAATGACCACAGATGTTGAGACGCCTTAAATAATAATAAAAAAAAAGAAGTCAAAATGTGAACTATCTAAATTTAAGTTTAATTTTTCATTTAATGTGGAACAGACAAAATCTTCCAGGTCCCAGTAGTTACTAAATTCATTTATTATACCAAATAGTATTAAATTTCGTTTACGAAATTCTTTTTCTAAAAAATTAACATTAGTTGATAAATTCTCCAATCTGGTGTTAATATGATGCATACCCTCTTTTTATAGACACAGTTAAATTACGCTGTTCCTCCATGTCACGTTTCATCTCTTTTTTAAATTGAATTAGAAAGTCCATAATTTGTGAACTATCCATTTTGTGATAGATTTAGAGCAAGCAAGCGATTTAGAGCAATACAGTGTTAAAAACAAATTTTTTAAATTATTCTATTCTATAAAAATAAGTATCAAAGGAGCCAATTTATGGTAAAATTTCACTAAGGAATTTTATCTTCTCAGTCTAATAGCCGTAGTTCGAAATGTTTGTATATGGATAGAAAATTGATTGATTCAGAAATCGAAGATATTTCATTTGAATCTCCATATTCAACAAAAAAATCTGGTGTGAAACATTCACACAACTTTCTCTTACTGCAGTTATCAAAATTATAATTGACAAATTTTATAGTTGGTGTACTAAATTAATTCAAATACGACGAAATAAAAAAAAAAAGTTCAGTAAAAGCCCACTTCCGGTTAACTAATTTTCTTGAAACTCTGAATTTTGGTCATCCATTTATTTCTAATTAATTTTGTTTGGATGAAAGAATTGTATAATCAATTATGATCGCACTTAAAAGAAAAACATAACCCCTTCCCAACCCTAAAAGTGCCATTAAATGAATTTTCCTAGAGAAATGTTTTAAATAAAAGCTGTAGTTCTTTGTATGAGTAGTTAATATAAAAAGTTTAAAGAAAATCGTCGCAGCCATTTTTGAGAAAATCGCAAAAAAGTGAAAAAAAATCATTTAGTAAAGTGGTAAAGTAAACGCACTTCCGGTTATCCGATTTTTATCAAATACGGAATTTCAACAACATATTTAATTTTAATTAACATTATTTAGATGTTCGAATTGTTTAATAAACTGAAATAGCACTTTAGATGAAAACCGAACTCCACCCCTCACCCATAAGTGCCCTTAAATGAATTTTTCCAGAGATGTTTCAAGTAAAAATTGTAGCTCTTTGTATGTGTAGTTCATGTAGTAAGTTTGAAGAAAATCATTGGAGCGATTTTTGAGAAAATTGCAAAAAAGTAAAAAAACCAATAAGTAAAGTGGTACTTCCGGTTGAAGAATTTTGACAGATGACCCACTGTCAGATTCCATGGTGATACCTAGACGGAATATCAAGTTTCAACCTTCTACGGTTTTTCGTTTTTGAGCTATGCAGTTCACATACATACACACAGACACACACATAGACCATTTGCTAAAAACCACTTTTTTGGACTCAGTGGACCTAAAACGGATATTTCCAGTGAAAACTCGATATCGAAAATTTGACACGATTACAATACTTCCTTTTACTAGGAGTAAGATAAAGTAATAATTCTTCAATAATTTGAATATCACTTATTTATCGTTGAAATGACATAAAAAAATAAATAAAATCGAATTTCCTGAAATATACAATAATAAACTTAGAAAACCTGTCGTAATTTTAAATATTTCACTAAGTTATAATATTATTACACTCGTATCTGAAAGAAGTGTAAATATGAAGAGATGGAAATAATTTTATACCCATGACATGAAGGAAATGAAAAGCTGTGCAGCAAAAACGGGATAATATATATAAATACATAGATTATGGGCACTGCTTTATATAGCGCAAGGTAGAGGAAACTGTTGTGACGGTATGGGATGGGGGGGGATTCTGTGTCGTATTTCTAAATTATATAAGTTAAGATTGTGTTCTCTAGAGTGCGTGCAACTTCCTGCAGTACAATAAATCTTTATGGAACTACTTAGTTGACCTCAAATACACCTGACGCATCGTTTTAATTATCTTCTTAGGACATTAAGAAGAAATATTTAATAAATTTATGGATAAGAAGGAAATTAATTATAAAAACTAGACTTTTTTGAATCACAGTTATTGTCATTCATCTAATTGCAGATATTGTTATTCGTCTAATGCCTTGATGAGACGAATATCTCATGTCTCAATGCCTTAATGCCTTAATATCTCTTGCAACTAACAGAAAGCATATTTGTAGGAAAATTTTTGAATTAAAATTTCTTTTGAACATTCTCTGTCTCAAATATGATTTCGTAAAACAATGTTGTTTTTGTGTTTTTAGCTAAAGTTCAGGAATAAACTAGCCTTTGAAAACATGTTGAATGTTACTGTTGTCACAAACAGGAATTTCCCTTACATAGTTTAAGTGTATCGGGGTACTGTTCTGACGAAGTGCATGGAGTATTGAGATGTGGTAACCCCTGAGGTCGCTACTACCCAAGTAACTGCATGCAACAGATTTTTCTTTTAGCCCCTTGCGGGTGTAATGTGTGGGTGATGTTTGAATATTTGTAGTTGGCTTGTGTCGTGTCGTGAGCGTTTTAGCGAAAAGGGCTTGGGTGTTTGTTTGAGATAGAATAAGAATTAAGAAGCACCACTGTTTTATAAATAATTATATTATCTCTTAGTAAATTTAAGTATTTTACAATATCACACTATTATGTTTAAGAAATTAAGTATTTATCAAGATTAATGCAAAACTGGCACAGATATTTAGAGAGCAATTCCTGAAGTGTCCTGTTTGAAGGTTGATGTGAGACTCCCTTTTTTGAACTGAACTATTTGAAAGCTATGGCAGACTCTATTCTTTGGAATTGCTCTCTCTCTCTCGCGGGGGAATTTTCTTACAAAGGTTTGGCCTAACGGAATTTAGTGTCTTTGTTTTCTTAATAGCAATGACAGATTTAATATACCTGGTTCTAAAATACACACTTTTTGAAGGTAAATTCACAGCACTAAAATAATTATAAAATATTAACAAAAATACAATTTTGGATACTATAAAATATTCAGAAACTTTAAACTATTATTTTTCGATTTTGTCCTTCCACTACATAGGGGCGGCTGGACACAGGGGCATGATTTTTTGTGTCAATGTGGTGAGTGACTCCAGAAAATTTTGTTTGGAAATTGTTGTCGTGTGTGAAAGCGTCATAAAAAGGAGTGAGGGCATGTAGAACTTGTTGTTGTTGTTGAGAAGAAAGATGCGTTAATTTGTTGAGAAGTTCTTGTTGAAATAGAGCGATTTCGTTTGTGTTAGTTTGATTGGCAGATTGTACTGCGTTTATGGTGTGAGTCTGTAAGTCTGTTTCAAAATCGTATTCGATATGAGCGATTGGAAAGTGTTTTTGAATAGCAATTTCGTGTGAGGTAGTGTTTATAAGGTTGATGGTGCATGTGTTGTTAGCAATATGTACGATAGAATTGGGCATGTAGAGACCCGTAGGTAAGGAATTGTGTTGTGTAAGCAGAATTTGTGTGTCGAGAGGAATTTTTGTATATAGTGTATGTGTTTGTATTATGTGTGCGCGAGGTGGCACTATAATTTTGTGGCGAAGCTGCAGGGTTTTGGGTAAGGGTAGCTGTTGAATCGAATTGATTTGGTGCGTTTGAGCACTATTTGAAAATGGAATGTTGAATTTATTGAGTGTTAGTGTACCTGTGCGCAAATTGATAATTGCCCTATTTAATGAAAGGACATCTCTACCTAGTATTAATTGGAAATTGCCTTTTAATTGCGAAACTATGAATTCGCCAGAAAAATTGGAATTTTCGACATTGTCCGCATGCAAACGAAGGGACGTGATGCCATAATTAGGTATTACTTGGTTAGTCAGAGATTTTAAAATAATGTTGGAATGCTGAACGTTCTTATTTCGACAAAAACTGGAATCCACTAGGCTGTGGCTAGCTCCAGTGTCTACAAGGGCACGAATAAATTTTTTGCCAATTCTTAAATTTACTAACAAATTATCAGAATTGGTGAAAGCAGGTATGAGAGCTAAGGTCATAACATCAGCCGTTCGTGAGAGCGGCTGTGGGCTTAACCGTTTTTTGGCTGTATCTGGAAACATGTTCGTGCCGTATGTCCAAATTTAGAACAAAATTGGCAAGTGGGCCTATTTTGGAGGTTATTGCTACCATTATTATTATTATCACTATACTGGGGTCTATCTGAATAAGGGTTAAATCGCGAATTGTTTGAATTAATTCGAGGACTATGATTATTACTATAATAGTGATTATTATTATTATTATAGCGATTATTACTATTTGCTCTGTGATTAAGGTTTTGAGGAATATTAAATTTCTTAGGCATTTTGCCAAAGTTAGTACGAGGTTTTGGTCTGTATTTGTTGGTGCAGTCCACGTCAAAATGTGGACCGGAACAATGGCGACAAGGTCTGTTCTTTATTACATTAAATACTCTACAAGTGGTAGTTGTTTTTAATTGTGGCTTTTGACTTTTATTACGATGCGGGCATTCTCTGTGGAAATGCATTTGTCCACAGTAACGACAAGGAGATGGAGGTGTACGATTAGAATTTTTCGAAGTTACAGCGAAAACTGTGGGGTTTGTTTCAGAAGCCTGAACTTCTTTTAGGGCATTGGCATAGGAAAGTGCTTCATCTAATTTTTGAGGAAGCTTCGTTCGCACCTCATTACTAAGCGGTTGAGGAAGTGACTTCAAGAATGCATCAGTGGCCAGTTTATCTAGAATTGCTTGTAAGGCCTCGAGTGGGTTAGCTTGAGCTTTTAAATGAATGGCGGATTGGATATGTCTAATCCTATCCGCGAATGTTTCAGGAGACTCAGTGGGCAAGGACTGAATGTTAGTCATCTGTTGTAAGAGGACTAGGGGTGTTTTCTCCTTACGAAATCGGGCTAGAAGTCGCTCAGAAATTAGAGGATACGTTATATTTGTACCCTGGCGTTGTAATTCCGCTTTCTGGGTGTCGTAAAAGATTTTTGCAGACCCTGAGAGTCTAATTGCTAATATTTCTAATTTGGCAGCGTCGTCCCAGCCAGAAAGACTAGCACAATGGCTAATTTGGTCTAGGAAATCGGACACTTTGGCTGAATTTTCGCCATCGAAAGTAGGTAAACTATTAATTAATTGTAAATTTCTTAAAGAACTAGCTGGTTGATTGCTGGGGGTGGGAGGATTTGCTAATTGTTGCTGAGCAAGCAAATACTCTACAGCGGCGTCGATTTTCATGTTTTGTCCGTTAATTTTATACATTTTGGAAATACAAATTCACACGGGATAAGGGTGCAAATACAAAAATTTAAAAATGAAATTCAATAAAAATTCAATTATGGGAAATATTTAGATACTTCCGTTGAGAAACTAATTTAAAAGTTAATAAAATTATCTGATGGATAATTAGTTTAATTATTAAATTGGAAATTTTACGTACTTGTAAATTTGTGGATTCTTGTTGAAAATATCCCACCGCTGCCACCAATGTAATGTGATGGTGTGGATGTGTGTATAGGTGGCTTGTGGCGTAGCGTTTTAGCGAAAAGGGCTTGTGTGTTTGTTTGAGATAGATTATAAGAATATAAGAAGCACCACTGTTTTATAAATAATTATATTATCTCTTAGTAAATTTAAGTATTTTACAATATCACACTATTATGTTTAAGAAATTAAGTATTTATCAAGATTAATGCAAAACTGGCACAGATATTTAGAGAGCAATTCCTGAAGTGTCCTGTTTGAAGGTTGATGTGAGACTCCCTTTTTTGAACTGAACTATTTGAAAGCTATGGCAGACTCTATTCTTTGGAATTGCTCTCTCTCTCTCTCGCGGGGGAATTTTATTACAAAGGTTTGGCCTAACGGAATTTAGTGTCTTTGTTTTCTTAATAGCAATGACAGATTTAATATACCTGGTTCTAAAATACACACTTTCTGAAGGTAAATTCACAGCACTAAAATAATTATAAAATATTAACAAAAATACAATTTTTGGATACTATAAAATATTCAGAAACTTTAAACTATTATTTTTCGATTTTGTCCTTCCACTACACGGGCTAATTTCCAGAGTTATTCAAGCTGTGTTCACTTCCGGAAAGAAAATGCCTAGCTGATATAGCAGGCGTTGTGAACTTGGAAATAGGGATTAGACATGAAAATACTGAAGATATTGTATACGGTTAGGGCCATAAAAGACCAAAGTGAATTTGGATCTAAGTGAATAAGGATATAGTAGTGTAAAATATCATTTAATTTGGACTCAAAGTTACAGCTCTGAAGGGTCTTTGTTTGCAGATTATGAACATGACTAGGACGAAAATGAAAAGATTGGCAAATATTATGCTGTCATTTAGCCCGCTTATCGCGATGTAATAATAGTTTGATAAATAGAAAGTGAAAGGCAGTTTTTATACCACAATAATGCCGCTCAAGTTTTGTTATACCTTATTAAATCACGATCTATAAACGATAGTAAATATTCCCAAATTTGTTCCGAAAATGTTGAGATCAAGAAATTATTTAATCTTGAGCTGCAACAAATCTGGTCCATAAACGAAAAAGTTCATGTGAACTTAGTTTCTGCTTATTTCTCCGTAGTTCTAAAAAATTATCTTGGTTTTTTAATTATCGCTGTTTCACGATATAAAATTTCTTAGAAGGAAATAAAATGAAAATGCTGGACAGAAAATTTCGAACTTTCATTTCTGTTTTTGGTCATAAATATCTGTGCACATATAAGTCAGACCAATTACTCTTTTAAAATTATGGGTTAATTGCGTAGAGACCGAAGAGGTCTATTACACAATACTCGGACAAGAAACACCTCGGCTGGCGCAGTTTATCGTTGCTCAGACTGATGCACGCCACCCTCACCGAGCCTAGCTCAGTCTTGCAAGGTTTCTTTAATGAGATGCTCTCTTGACTTCATCTTCGTTTCTGAGCGCTTATTCAAGACTCTGGTCGCTTACCCGATAAAACCTTTTTGGTCCCATAGACAGATCTGCTGCACCTTTTCTTGCCAGGATGTTGGCCATCTCGTTACCTACCCTTCTCGCCAACATGCTCTGGTAACTAATATTGGGTAACATTGTTATTCCTATCAGATCTTTGAGTTTGCCGAGACTTTCCCATACCATAATCGAACTGACGACACGTGAGGTTTGGCTGTCGATAGGATCACCTAAAACTGATAGTTCCTGTGAGGTTTAACTGGACAATCTTCCAGTTGCGTAAATTTCTGTGCAGGAAAATTTGGTCATACGTTCCGAGTGTCTGGTTCATGGTCATAAACTCAATCCCCATTCCCTTTAAAGGTATTCGAGCCATTCGTGCACCACACCTCTGCGTGTTCCTTAATGTCAGATAGAGCTGATATATTGCTCCATTGTCTTTTGGTACTCAGCTTCGAGGAGAAATTTTTAAGGAATGTATATTTTTCTTAGTCATTCCATCCTAGAATTTTTAACAAATCTATATTTTTCTTAGGAAGGAGAGCCGTGAGACAGCTAGCCTATGCACCCGTTCCCTTCCAATAGTCTCACTAGATATTCTGAGGCTAGCCCCCTTTTATTATGTATTTAATTGAATTATCCTTGGTCTCAATCTTTGTAATCTCCCGGTTTTTTCTGTTCATTACTTGTTTCGTAGCTAGAGAAGTTTTCTGTAAACAAGGAGCTGGTCTACCGTACAACCTCTAACCTGGAGGATCAGGGACAAAATTTCACTGTTATGAGTGTTATTTATAAGGTTTAAAATAAATTCAATTAAAGGGGAACATTATTACAAGCTATAAATAAGTTGCAAATAAATTTGTAACAGTAATGCAAATAGAAACTTTGTTATAAGCAACCTTAAAGATTTTATTTCTAATATTAACTTTTTACTATTAGTTTTATTATTCACTAAAGTTTCCCAGAAAGGTATCACACTTCATTTAATTTTTTTTTTTTTCTTCTTTTTTTACTTTATTCTTGTATGTATGAAAAATTATTTGTTGTGCATACATAAGTAGCTTACTGTGAAGCCAACCAGTTATTCAATAAGTAAAAAACTCTTTGAAGGAGCCTACGTATTTTCAAGGCTTCACTCAATACGGATTTGTGTTGTGGTTACGTCAGTAAAGTGACTGAGGCGGTTAAATTCACAAGAGGCACACCACATTGCCTTCTACAGAAACATACGACAGATGGTGGGGGGAAAGTAAGCTTATTCAGCCAAAATATCAACCTCTTCTACTGCTTCTTTTCTACTACTACTACTACTAAACAGATTCTTTTTCTTTCTTTCATTTTTTTTTTTTTTTTTACCTTGTCAGCAAAAATGTTTCAACTGATAGCAGGAAAAAAAAAAAAACAAATTTTATATGTTTCTAATAAGACATTGTTCAACATGTCTGAGAGATGTTTGATAAATAAAAGAGATAGGAATACTTGATGATAGTAAGTTGTTGTGTAAGAGTTAATTGTTTTCACCTCAGGCGAGTTATGATATGAACTGCATATCTGACTTATTATCTTAGGTGGTGAGCAAATTAAACAGACTTAAACTTTATGCATTTAATGTAAAATTGTTTTTAAGAATTTATATATACATATGTATAAATTTATTATGAACCATTAATTAGATAGATAGATTCTACCGGGGGAATTGGCTATTCAGCCTACGCCACTGCGACACCCCAAGGATCTATATTGTGGCACCCCTCTAGTTGGAGACCCTCCCCCTATCCTGTCCTTAACCGGACTGTGGAAATGGGGGGGGGCTCCCAGGTGGTCAATCAGAGCACCCTCTCGAGTCCTGCTTGCCTTAAAAGACTTAATAGGTCCGAGAGAGGGCCCTGGCTGAGGCTTGTTGGCACCAGCTTCTCTTTACCAAAGAGGCGGTACCTTAGCCAGACCAGCCCCTCGCACTGACATACCACATGCAGTGCCGTCTCCTCTTCTTTCTGACAAAACCTACATAGGCTATCCGTTGCCAGGCCCATGCGATGCATGTGCTTATTTAGTCTACAATGGCCAGTGAGAATGCCAACCGCTATCCTTATGGCCACCCGGCCTAGTTGGAGTAATTCTGCAGTTAGCTTGGGCGAGTAGCTATGGATAAACTTTTTCGCCTGCCTCTGGCCTGGAGTTTTGAACCACCATTCCCTTGATCGGTCCTGCATCCATAGCTTAATGGATGCACTCCTGAGGCATCTAGAGACACCGCAGAACGGCTCCGGCCCGATAAGCGCTCTCATTGAACCCTCCCGGGCCAGGCGGTCCGCCGCCTCATTGCCTCTGTGACCCGAGTGCCCAGGTACCCAAACCAGGAAGACCTTATTATGGCTACTAATTTCCCTTAGTGCACCTAGGCAGTCCCACACCAGCCTTGAGCTGATCTCCCACGGTCAATTGGCCGCAGAGCAGCCTGGCTATCCGAATAAATGACGACTCTGGAGTTATGCACTCCCCGTCTTCTTATTTCGGCGGCGCAGATAATAATCGCGACTAGCTCCGCGTAGCTAGCCTTCCTAGGCTCACCGAGATATTACATCTCGGATGAGCCCCGTACACGCCGGCTCCCACTCCGTCACCCATCTTGGACACGTCCGTGTACCACATAGATTCGCCTGTAATAGGCGGCCCATTCTTCCATGCCCCTCTGTCTAATATCAAGACTTTGAAGGGTTTTTGGAAGTCATACCTAGGAGTCATTATGTCCGTAGGCAGGCCCAAGATCGGGTCCGCCTCCAGCTCCTCCCATAGGTCTTGGTACCTCCCAGTATGCCTGGGATAAATGGGCACTTGTCCCTGTTGTAGTCGTGCCACAACTGCACTTGCAACGCCTTGGACGTAAATGTGGAGTGGTGGAAGGTTTAACAGGACCTCCAAGGCTGCAGTGGGGGTAGTCATCATGGCACCCATCGTACTCAAAACCATTAATTAACACTAATATTTATCTGTGATATAAACACTATGCCAATATTCTTCATATCTAACAGAATGATTAGATCCGGATATGGAATCGGTCAAATCCGTTTGGAATATTGTATTTATTTCGATGTTTAAATACCATAAAAAATTTAGATATTATTATTTACAGTACATATTATATCCTAAATTATTGTTACAACATGCCACATTACCTCTCCACCTATGGATAACTCCACCCAATGGTATAACAGTATCCCCATTACCTGCTGCTTATGTTGTCCGCTATATTGGGCTTTACATTGACAAAAGACATACATGGAACCCACACACACGACACACAAGACTACTCAAAAGACTTCTGGACAACTGATCGAAACTCACACTACAGAACAAAACACTCATCTATATAGCCATCTTAAATCCAGTTTGGGCATACGGAACTGAACAGTGGGTGGGGTTCAACTAAGCGTTCCAACCTTCAACGTATCCAGTCCCTACAATCAAAAATCCTTGGATTGTCACGTCTCCCTACTATGTCTTTAACAAAACAATCCACACAGACTTAGACATACCTTTCCTACAAGAAGTTATCAAAACACGATGTAATAAATTCCATTTGTCCTTATCCTCTCATTACAATCCTCTTGTCCGACGTCTTTCGTCCCGAACTCTCTCGTGACAATCCTCCCCGACGCCTGAAACGTCAATGACCACGATAATTTACAGGAAGCTCAGGCTTGTAATTCCGTTACGGTACAACTCCTCATCTGTTTATAAGTTTTTGATGAAAATCTAACAACAAGGAAGTTTCAACTTCTTTTATTAGTTTTCCACGATTTCCTCGTAAATAGTTCCGAAGATTTTCATTAAAGTACTCATTACTCTGAAGCATGCCTAATACTTTTATTTGAAGCATTTATTCAGAAAAAATAATTTATTTGAGTGCTAGTGGGAGGGCAACAACGTTAACCTTTTTCCCCCAGCATAACCTCGGTTAACGGGAAGTATCCCTAACCGAGGTGGATGTTCGGAATAAGCTGACACTCGCTGGTCATGCGGGGTTCCTTGGTAACGAAAGGGCGGACGCCCTGGCGCGGGAGAGCTCGAGGATATCTTTATAGGCCTCGAGCCCTTCTGCGGACTGCCCCGAAGGCTCATTCACGGTTCTATCAAGGATTGGATAGAAGACCAGCCTATGCGATGGTAGGAAAGCACGCCAGGGCAGAGGTAGGCGAAACTCTTCATTAAGAAGCATCTGCCTAAATTTACCAAGGATCTACTGAGCCATAGCCGAAGGGATATAAGGCTAATAGTGAATCTACTAACGGGACATTGTAGGCTGAATAGGCACATGCACCATTTATTACTTGCAGACAACGCATTATGTCGTTTCTGCAGGACCGAGAAGGAAAGCCCGGTGCACATCCTTTGTAGTGTGTCGTTCTGGCAAGAACAAGGTTTCTTCAACTGGGGACTAGTAATCCCGTAGCTACGAGCTTCATGACGGAGCGACTTTCAACTTTGCTAAGCCTGATTAAGAGGGCGAAGCTGAAGGATGTGCTATAAACCCAGGGGATCCACAATAGATTTCTTAATGTAGGTCGCAGTGTAATTAGGCGTGGCCCACCCCAAACTAATCTAATCTAATCTAACGGGAAGTATTGTGTTCGTGTTAAATTCTCGAAATTTTCAGATTTCACCGGAAGTAGACATGTTTTGAGGTCCCTCACGTAGGAACAAATTGTTTTTAAACGAATATGTGAATATGTGTATGTATATGTGAATGAAATATCTCAAACAAAAAAATTAAAAAAAAAATAACGCCACGAGTTCTATCTTTAATTATTTCGTTTAGATTCTACCACATCTAATACTAAGATTTGTTCAAAATTCAACAACCACAAGTGCGATTGTATTGATTTATTTTTCCAGTTTTTCGAGACTTTCTCGAAATAATTTCCAATTATCTCTTATAAATTTCATACTATGCACTTAAATGCTTTTTGAAGTAGTTTTACGAGTTAATTGATTTTGGGGTGTTCTAGCGTTGCTGCCGCATTAAGCTATCTTCTAAAAACGCACATAAGCTAAATGTTTGGTTCTACCTAGTATATAAATATCACGCTACATTGAAAGCATTGCTAGAATTCCAAATATATAAAGAAAATCGGATTTTATATAATAAGTTTCTGAATTTTTTGTTCTTGGAAAAGGACAAGACAATTTTCCTTTAATTTTGGAATACCAACAGCACTGATATAAACCTATTATTATTATTATTTGGAACTTTTTCCCTGAAAAATTGAATTTAATACAGTTTTAGAGAATATTTGACATTAGATTTTAAACTAGTTTAATTTCATATTTTAACTGCCTAAATATAGAGAACCAACATGCAATTTCCATCACTGAAATGGGAATACATATATTGTCAGAATGTGTGCAAATTGTGTTTGAAAAAATTGGTCAACTTTTATATTGACCAATATATATTTTTTTAGTGATATTTTATGATTAAAATTAAGATTTCATTTTTTTATAATTCTAAACTGCAGTAAGAGAAAAATCATGATTTTTCAATTTCCGTCTTTAAAAGATCTCAAAGCAATCGCAGTTCTTTTTCAGCGATAAGAAAAAGTTTGAAAAAATAAGAAAAGAAAAACAAAAAAGAGAAAAACACTTATGTTGTTGCAAGAGAAACTAAACTTTTTTTTTCTTTTTTTTACCTTGGGTCAGCTCACACCGACTAAAGTGAAATAACCTTTTGCTAATAAAAAATTCACATACTTTAGGGCCTTAGGTGTGTGGGGAGGGTGGGTCTTATGGGAACTATTTGCAAACTTCTAGGTGCATTTATATATATATATATATAAACTTTTCTCTGGTAATGTCTTGTTCCCAGACCTGTGATCTTACTTAACCGTTTGTGTTCATTCCTGAGAGATCAGAGAATTTGTGAACAAGATCTCCAAGTTTCTTTTAACCTGTTGAAATATTTTCTTTCTTATTTCCTTTTATAATTATTTATTTATTCTATTTCTTGAACAATCTCACGTGTATTTAGTTTGCTTTGTATGGTGAGCTTTATTTTTATTTCATTTATGAATGCAAACTTAGTAATGTAACAGTCAGTAAGGAAAAATTGCTTTCCTTACTGACCCCTTAAATCCTTGCTCTGAACCATCCCTAAATCCCGCTAAGTTTGAGGAATTTTGCATGCTATCAATTGGATGAGGCTAGGAATTTGATTGCGGCATATTCCAATTGTGACAAGAAGTCAACAGGAGTGAGGTTTAGAAAACATTTCATTCAATATATGTTTAGCTGCATTAATGCTGCTTGAATAGTAGCGATCTCTCCCTGAGTTCAATCACGTTGACAATAAAACAATTTTAAAAGAAGGAATGATCAGATGCGAATATAACATGATATTTTATAGTCAATATAAATTCTTTTTGAAAAAAAAAAATCGTTATCAATTCTTTGTTGAGGAAAATCGTCACAGAAGCGCTGGAGTCTTCTTCTTATTGTAAATACCAGCCGTTTCCAGCATTTGTATCAGCATTAGGCGCATACATCTTCAGCGAGTCTTACCCCTTCCCTGACAACGACAGTACATACGAAGGGACAGCAACTTTGAGAACTAAGCTTCCGTTTAGAAGCTGTCTGCAGCTCCCACCATTAGCTAGAAAAATCTTAGGAATACCCAGCAATCCGACATTGTACTCACAATTTAGATGTAACTATATGCTGTTTAATGGGAAGGAGTAAGAGAAGAGAATATATAGCCTGACCGAACGATGAGTGATGGTGTTGTGATGTAGAGTAGTAGCATTGGCAGAGGTGAGTCGCTTGAAGAGCGAGATGGCTTGATAGAATTCTTGTTTGGTCTATCTTGATGAAAAAATCTCTGGGATATAAAAGGGCTTTCGACAGAGAGTGAGTGGGAACCATTGAGGGCTTTTTGATAGCAGAATCTGAAATAACTATGATTTTCTTATTGCAGAGATCCTCAATTACAGTAAGTCTTGAATGCTTGACTGGGTGTTTTGTTTTAGCTGCTTGTTAAGACCTTCAAATGTTGATTTTTAACTCATACAGCCCTGAGATTGTCGGGCTTTTATAAAATTATGTCCTGCTCCTGGTGGGTGCTAGATACATCTTCTAGGGGGAAGCTTGGTTTTCATGGTTACAGACCAGTTGTTGGACTGTGAAGAGGTAATCACATGGTCGCTTGCCGGACTCACACTCTGAAGTCCTGGGTTCGAGTCTGTGCAGTGCTGCCGTTATATTTCCACTTCCTAAAAGTCTCTAAAGCACATCGACCCGTGTTGGGAAGTGTTGTCTATGGTTAGGAACACTGCTCGGAGTCCGGTACAGTGAGAAGGCTCCAGGATGCATAATCGATCATTCCCTTCGCAGTGCATTATCCCTTAAATGAATCTATTTATCTAGAGTGACAAAGGAGGGGAAAATCGTTGAAAATGTGCTTACAGCGCTGATAGTAGCACTTAAAACGGCTGGTACATGCAATGTGAAATATCGAACGGTTGTGTAGCGAATTTTCTCAACAAAGGGTTGTTAATTTGATTACTTACATCTTCTACTGTCTTCTGACAGAAGCTGACCTACTATGAAGATGAATTATTCCCATTAAAATTGTTGGTTTAGTTTCAGTGAGTAGCTATGGGATTCAAAATTGTTGCAAAATACCGAAAAATAAGTTGAATAAAGACTGGAAAAGTTATTAGAGATTCATTTAATAGTGGAGGGAATATGAGATAATAGCATGATGTCTGCACTAGGGGGGGCAGGTATATGGAAGCCTGGGCATTTGAATCCTATAAGTTTTGGCATAGAATCAAATCATAATCTCCTACAGCTAGAAAAAGCCAAAAAACATATTATACGAAATATTCGTATATCTGCTTTTCTTAACTTCTAATAGTTCCTTCAACCTGTAAATTATTGTAGTACATTAGTTGTTCGGATTTTATGTGGTCGTAAAACTTCTATATAATAAAATGCGCAATTTATCATAATATTACTTTGGAAGAAATCCAAAATATCTCGTCTGTTCTAGAAATCATTTTTTTTTTTTTTTTAAATTTACAACTATAACAATAGTTACAACAAGTAAATGTGATGATAGTTGATGCAGTAACAGGATGTTTAGATTAGAGAAGCCACCCAATGGTGACACTCCGTTATCATGGGACTTATTACTGTGTCATGACATGACAATAGTAGATCGCGGGGCCATCTCCTCTTCAATTTCCTTAGGGGTTTGCCGGGTATTGTAGGACAAGAGAGCCGTTCTATAAGAAAATTGGAATGAGCTGTTGTAGAGGAGTGAAATTTGAGGAAACGAGATTTTGCTAAATCGTGGACAAAAGGAATGTTCAGATCATTGTGGATAGTGAGGTTAGATATGAAAAAATGGAGCATTAAGAATTTTGCGAAGAATTATTGACTGCAAGGATTGGATGCGTTGGGAATTGGAACGTTTAGTCGATCCCCATACTTCGATACCGTATGACCAAATTGGTTTTAGTAGCAGCAGATATAAAATCTTTTGTTATTTAAGTTTAGTTTTGATCGTCTGTCGATGAGCCTTGCGAGGAGTTTGTAGCGTCGGTTAGCTTCTTGTCTTTTCAGTCTTGTATATGGATTCCATGTTAATCGTCTGTCCAAGTATAGTCCAAGGTAACGTACAATGTTAGCTGATTGAATAGAGATTTGGTTAATGAATACAGGTGGTAGGATTTTTCGTCGAAGCGTAAATACTATGTACTTTGATTTGGTTGGATTGATTTTGATTCGCCATTTAACTAACCAGTTCTGGAGTTGGTCTAGGTGCGTCTGGAGAGCCTTGACAGCAATAACAGGATCGATAGCAGGGGACAGTATTGCGGTATCGTCCGCAAAGGTAGATATGATGGTATTTGGATGCTGTGTACAAGGTGTACAGGAGAGGTCCGAGGATACTGCCTTGGGGAACACCAGCTCTACTCAACTGAATAGAGGATTCTCCTGTTCCACAGTTTACCCTGAAATATCTGTCTTAAAATAAATTTTCTGGTATGATTGATACAAATAAAAGTGATAGATATATAAATTGTAGTGAAAAAAAAAACAATTTTGAAAATCTTAAGACGATCGCAAACTTACAACTGTAAGAGAAAATAACATTAGTGGACAAAAGACTTTAGTCATGTTAATCTGAAGCCAACTTCATAGAAATGTTTTATTAGCACACGCAATACTTTATTATGCTAAATAAATTCATTAAATTATAAAAATAAAAAGAATTTTCCTTAATTTTTTTTTTTTTTTGAGAAAATGTCATTTCATTTATAAACACGCAAATGTAAACTACACGTGTGTGTGATTGAATGCCTACTGTATTATAGACTCAGTTATTCCACGTATTGGAAGTAAATATTTAAAAAGTTATTTAGGACCAAATAAGGTTTGTGTGTATATGTATTTGTATTTATGTGTTGGTTTGGTGAGACATAGAGGGTCCCCCTCTAGCTGTACCAAAAACCACCTGAATGCAATGAAACTTTAAGTTAATCGCAGATAGTGAAATTGGTCTGTGTAGATGTGTGCGTGTGTGTGTGTGTGTGTGTGTGTATGTATGTGTTCTGTGTTACTTGTATACAATTCGGGAATGAACGTGATCGTCCAGGCTAACATTCATCCATAAGTAATAGTTCCGCGAGGCTTGTTTTCTGATTAGAAGCACGCGAACTGGAATCACAAGACAAATACTACCACTAAAAAAAAATGTTCCTAAAAAATGTTGTAGGAAACAAAAAAAATAAAAAAAAAAGAAGACAAAGGTTGATTATAGTGAACACTTGAATAAAACACTACTTACCTACAGTTGGATTTATAAACTGGTCGTTTTTGTTGTTTGCTGTTGATATTGTGGGAGTTTCTTTCTTGGAAATTATCTTGCCCGGACTTAATATAAAACTCAACAAGAAACTTATTAATTGTTCTAAACACTAATAAATTAACGTTCGTTAGTTCATATTTAACTTTCTCACAATAAGGACAATATAAACATTTAGCAGATAAAATTACTTTCTTCCCTTTATTATTATTATTATGCCGGGTGCCTGATGGCGTGGGACCTAAGCCTATGTGGCTTTTATCCCCCCGATGCCCTCCATATCATCCCCTTAGTTAATCTCCCCCCGTAGCTTACCGGTCAATCTACAATATCCCAACATATCCTTAAACTCCAACTCGCCCAGGCAATCCTGCGAGAGTGGTGCCTTCCCAAATACGCGAAACCTAGTACCAGCGAAACGGAGACACTGACATAAATAGTGATACACCGTTTCCCTGACTCCGTCGTCGCAATTCTGACCAATGGGACTAGACGTCCTCCCTATCTTAAACAAGTGACTAGACACCTAAGTGTGTCCAGTCGCTGCCCCCACCAAGGTCCTCAGACCTCTCCTACTGAGGGACAGGAGATACGCCGACTTTCTTCCCTTAGTTTTGTATTAATTAGTTTTGGTTTACTACAAAGTTGTGAATTTGTAGTAAATTTGGAAATGAATTTGAGATTTTGTCTTACAATGGTTTTTCTATTATAATAATTATTCGTTTTCACGCTACCGAGGAATTTGATGCTGAATTTGCCGTTTTTAGTAATTGTTACTTTCAATTATCAAAGTAGCTGAAACATTCAAAATATTTCAACGTTTACGCTTTGTAGTTAGAATTTTTGACCAGAAATACTAGGAATTTTTGACACATTGAAAATGTTAATATCAGTTACATGCAGATAATTTCATATTTAAGAAATAACCGTCTTTCTCTAGGAGGGGTGCTCTGTGTTAATGATCGCAGGACACCCATGCGAAGGTCACGAGTTGGAACCCACAGTGTTGCCCATAGATTCTCTCTTTCCAGCAGCCTATAGGAACATTGCTCAATGGCTGACTGACATTGCTCATTGTCCCAAGTTTCCGGTAGGCACAATACATCTTTCAGATTGCGGTACATTATGCCATAAAAGAATCTACAAAAAAAGGTTGTCTTTTTTTTCTTGCCAGTTACGCAAAGAAAGGGAGTTCTTTCATATCTCGTAGTGGCGTCCCTGATATATCCCATTATTCTATCCTGTCCCTTTTATTTGTAACATGTTACTGAAAAAACGTGTTCTCAGGTGGTTCTGAGAAATTTGAGACGTTAAAATCCATATGTGTTTGTTCAGCATCATTGGCTCTCTTTCCAATGTAATCATTCTCGAGCTGCCTCGAATGGTAGGTTGGCATTTGTCTCCCTGCCACCTCTATTTCTTTAATAGCTGTATTAAGAGTAATAAGAAAAATTCGTGAATGTTTTACATCAGAATATTTTAAAATATTAATAGTACCAATGGGTCGTTGCAATTCGGCCTGAATCCAGAATTTCATTTCAAAAATTCTCCATAAAATCGTGCCCATTTTTTTTCTCGGTTTTCATGCATTCATTAATGTTGTGCTTGGCAAAGAGGTAAAGAATGATGACAATATATAGAGGATGTGGCTGGCTAACTACGCACGCCACAAAGTTCTGCTGTGGCCCACATGTACTACATGGAATGTAGTCATCTTTAACAGTGAACATTATGTAAGTAGGAGTGAATCTATGTGATGTTGTTCTAAACACAATAATTAGTTGCACATATCTACTTCTTTACAGGCCCTATTATGTTTTTGTATGAATATTGGATGTAGTGAAAGTATATATCATTTTAATAGGCGTGAGTTACTGATAGGTTTCTTTGATTGGAAACAACTACATAATATGAAAGTATTTACAGAGAATTTTTTTTTTAAAAAGCTGAGATATCAAGCAAGCTATCAGTCCCGCTAACAGTATAACAAATTGATGTTAGAAATATAATACTCTTTAACAATAGTACAGCGATATCACATTTTGAGTAAGTTTGACAGAAATGTCCTCCAGTTCTGTTGTTATTGAGAGAGTTTTTTTTGGGGGAATTTTCACCAAAACGGCTACAAAGATTTTCTCTCTAAACTTACAAGTGTAGTAGGATTCAAAGAGAGAATCTATAGCAAAGAAAGAGAGACAAAATGACAGGACCACTCTCTCTGACTTGAGTGGGAGAAACTACATAAATATAGCGACGGGAGATAGATATACAACAGAGTTCATACAACGGAGTTCTCTCGTCAGTCACAACGTGTCATTTACCTTATCCTTTACCATTTTAAGTGTTAAGTCCAGGCAGTCAGTGTTACATTATACAGTGTTAGCCATATTTTGTTTTTTTCTTTCAAACCAGACCATTTCTCTCCTTCATCAACCCAATTATACAAGGAAGGCTATGTGGACATATATAAACATATCACTTTAATTTGAAACGTTTGTCCAAAATAAAATTATTTTAAGGATTTATGAGGGATTTTAAATTTCCAATGTTATGTAGAATCGTTCGATGTTCGCTGTCATATGCTTTTTTTGCTGGATTTCAATGTAATTACTTCAACTATTACTTGCCTTGGGTAGATAAATGATTTGTCAATTTTATAATAGAATTAACTGGAGTAATATAAATTCGTGTAAAGTATATTTCACACCAGACTTTTTTTCAGCTAATAAAAGCACAGTTTCAGTGAAAACCAACTATGTAGCCTTAAATTAGACAGATAACATATTTTCAAAAATGATTGATTAAAAAAAAAGATGGAATTTTTTTTAAATAGAAGTGTATTAGAATGTGCGCAGTATTAATTAAAAATAGCATGTAATTACTTTGTTAACCAATTTTCATTTTATTTAGATTCATTCTGTAATAATAATATTCCATTGATATATTACAATTATACTAATTGCATGAATGTATGTAAATTGTTATTAAAAGTCAGAATTGTTCACCGGGGAATTTATTACTTAATACAACTTAAGATATGTATGCCCCTTAATAAACACTTGTTTAATTAACAGTTTCTTATGTCTAAAATAAAATAAAAATAATAGTGTTAATCTTAGAGTAATTACATTATTATTAGGCATTAACATAGCTATACCAGTTCACATTTACAGCTAAGAAATATCTGATAAATGGAGGCGTATAAGAGGTGTAATAAAATCCATTTTACGACATTACAGTTCACAGCGGTAATGAGCTGTAATAAAATGTTGTTAATCTTTTTTACTAGTTTTACAATCAACTTTAAATTTATATTGTAATATTTGTAACAAGTTGTGATGTAATGCCAATTCTTAACAGCTTAAAAAACCCCAACAACTTAACCTAACTAACATTTAACACATTTATTTATTAGTAGTTCTTTGATAAAAATTGTGGAAATAAAATGTGGTTTATTTATGTGAACATAAATTGAATAGACATGTATGGTACTATTCTAAAAATTATTACACTGAACTGACTTATTATTGCATTAGTATTTCTAGTATTTAAATTCTAGTAAACTTAATTATTCATTTATGGTATTTAGAAAAGCATTCTGAAGGCTCTGTCAATTAGGTTAAAATTTAAACTGCCACTTGCAAGCGTTATTAGTTGAGACAGAGTGCGCTTTCACTCAATCTCTACCACCTTTTTTGTAATCATTTTAATTTTAAACAAAATTCGTCTATTAAATTGTATTAATTGAAGTTTAAGGAAGTCCTGTGAGTGCTTCACACTAGATTATTAATGTCATGTATTCTTCTGATGTTCTAATTAGAATTCCAAAATGTATAATTAAAGTGAAACGAAATATACATAAACTCATGCTTATCCTTCACAGAAAGTTAAAATATTACTTTGTCAGAATCAGTAGGGTATAAGTAGCCATTTAAGCGTGTGAACATTTGTTGGATAAGGGCTAGTGGACACAGGTGCTAATTTTTGGACAGAATACTGGCAAGGGTAAGCCAATATAAGACCTAGGGTAGTAGGGTCGTCTAAACTGGAGTTTAGGATACAAGTATATAGTCTGTAGTGTGACGTAGAGAACTGGGTAGCGCAGGGTAAAATGGGAGAAAGCTGTTATACAGACAGTCTATAGAGGCTGAAGAAGGGTGGCAATGTACCTTCTACACGTGGGCTACACCGGTGTAACGAACCGGACAAATGACTCGCCTTTAGATGAGACCGAATCCTCTGTAACCATCTTCTTTTCTATTAGGTTTCCTAACTGCACATACTCTATAAGCAGTCACGTGAGGTGACAAAATCTTGCCCTGTTTCTACAAAATAAAATCTTCTCTGCACGAGTAAACCTTTCCTTTTAGTGAATATTTTTGTAATAGAATTACATCTACATGCACATTGTCTGTCACTAATTAATTTTATTAAAGATTTTTATATCATTTTTATTTTCTTTTACTGACGTAAGAGAAAGTATTGAAATCTTATAAGGTTGTCGAAATGGAATTTTCATCGGTTGTTCATGTTTGGTTTTAAGAAAACAAAGTTTTTATCGAATGGTATATGTTTGTACGTGTGTCTGTATGAACAAATAATATAAATACTAAAAAATATTTAAATCAGAACGTGTACAATATATAAATGGAGTGAATCGGAAATTAACATTTTATTTTAAATTTGAATTTATTATTTTTTTTTTTTTAAATTAAAGAGGTAAAAAATTACTATTAGTTATCTTGATGATATGACGCGCCCTTGATGAGGCGCCTTTATGGGTGCACAACTTGCACACTCACTTGGCTGAGGAATCTGTGAAGTTAGATTATCCTGGTGCTATTTTCGCTGTTTTAATTTTCATGTACAAAGTATTACATCAACTTACTACCTGGTGTGGCAGCTAACCAATATTTATCTCCAGCCCCATTGTATTTGTGATTTTAAGTTTAGAGAAAATGTGTCGTATTTTAGTGACGTATTAATTGCTGTAACAGAAAGGTCTTGTGACTTTTTCACCCAACTCAGTATGGCTCTAGGAGCTAGGTAGGATCCAGATCTGCCACCTGTTTTCTTTACAGCTTTTATATTCAATTGCTGCAGATCCTCTATACTAAATACATCTAATGAAACCTCAGTCTTCTACTTCCGGGATATTCCTCCAGCGATCTGCTTGGTACTCTCCTGTCCTCCATCCTATACACATGATCAATCCAATGCAACCTTCCATGTTGGATCACCGACTCAAAATCTTCTTCTCCGTACAACTCTCTTAACTCCACGTTCTATATGGTATCGCCATTCTATGATTTGGCAAAGTGGTCAATTTTTCGCCCAGATGTTCAATATAATTGCAACTGCTTGCCTCAACTTCCACGAACTTCACGGTCTTATAGATCAATAGCTTTATTTGTCTTGATCGGGATTAATTGTGGAACGTCTTCTCAACGCTCTAGACACATTTTTCCCGCTGCTATTCTATATTTATACTCGGCTTATCTCGTTCTTACTAGTAAGGATAGTTCCTAGATTCTTAAAAGTCTTTCTCTTCGGTTAAACGGTGGTGGTCTGCGACCAATTTCCTAAACACCATCCTTCGACCGGTGTTAACCATATTATAATATTTCGTCTTTTCCTCATTAATTTGAAGACATAACTCACAGCTTTTACTTCCAACTTTAGAAATGTTTCCTTAGATGCAGACTACGACCTCATAACTACATTGTCTGCCTAGGATAAATAAATAAAGCATTTACGTGTTACCTTCTCTGACAAAAGTTGAAGTGGATAGGGGACACCGAATTACCTTGCCTTAACCTCTTTCGAAACCTGAAGAAATTTCAGGTGGCCACTGTATATCCTTTCATGGTCATAGTTATCGATCTAATCAGCATTACTGGCACACATATAAGGCTTTGAGTCCTTTTAAACCACCTGTGAGTGTTTCCTTTCAGAATTATTTTTTTTTAAGAACTCACTTTCAGTGGCCACTCTTTTGTGAAAAACTATTTAATTATAAATAAATTTTGAGTACATTTATAATCATTGTGAAATGGGAATTTGTATTTAGAGGAGCTCATTTATTAAGATTTGCCCTATAAACAAAATACTTTATTAGTTACATTATTACTATATAGTTAAAGCAGTACGTATAGGAAGATAATCCTATAGGATTACATTAAAGCACTCTTTGTACTTAAACCATATATTAACAGTTTGACAAGTTCTTATATATACTTACACTAGCAGTTTCACGGCCGAATTATAAAGTTTCAACATTGTTTGCTACGGTTACCGAGTTTTAGATGACAGAGAACAGACTGAAAGGAGGCAAAGCACTTTACCTGTCTCTGGAGATCCTGGTGGGTGATGGATCCTGCTAGTTGGATAATGTTGTAGTAGTAGGTGAGGCACCGAAAAACTGTTAAATAACTCTACTTTAACATGAGAGCTGCTCTGTTATACTAAAACAGATTTTAACTTCTTCCATTCTCTCTCGCTAAAATATAAATCTCCTTAGTTAAAGTTTTAACTGAATTCAATTTAGAACATTATTCTTGCAAATTGATATTTCATTTTTTGTTTTAAATTTTGTTCTTAATATTATTTAAGATTTTCCATAGATAATTCTTCTGAATTGAATATAAATCTGGACTTTTATGTTTAAATGTAGAAACTCGTGTTATTATTTAGTAGTTGTGGTTGGTTTCACAGAGCTGTAAAGCATCAGACACATTTTCCTGATAGCCTGCTTTGTTTTTGTTGTGATCGACCGGTTTCGGGCGTTCGCCCATCTGTAGGATGCGTTTGTCACACAGTGTGATAACGCAGACTTGCACAGAGCAAATTCAGTTTACACATTCAGTATTATAATAAAAGAATTATTATCACACTCATTCTATTTTATATAAAAACTTTGAGATACACTCAAGAAAAAATCTTGGACGAATTAATAAAAAATAATATTAAATATTTTAATAAAATAACATAATGAGAGAAGTGAAAAGGGTAAAAAGATACGTGGTCTTTAAAATATCTGTTGTACTGATGTATATATGTAATAAATTGTCAACTCTTGAAAATGGCGTAACTAGACGCCGAAACGTCGAGAAAATTATAAAATAAAATGAAAAATAAAAAAAAGAAGGCTAAGAAAATTGGTATTTCTATAAGAAAAAAACTACCTATTACAAATTATTATTCATATTAGTTATGTATACAGTATTCATTTTAGGGATTAACCGAAATTAATGGGCTCGGTTTTAAACAAATAATAAAGGTTTTTATATATGTAAATCTATATAAAAGTATTTTACATAATAAAATATAAATTGAACTGTATATTTTTGGCATAATCTGTGTGATAATAGTTGGTATTGATTAGAATGAATGTCTTGCAGAAATGTTTGTCTGTTTACGTGAGGTTTGTTGGCGTATTTGTTGTGGTATATTCAAACTCTAATCAAGCCATACCATTAACCACTAATGATCCCTAACCAATTAGCCAACACTCATTTATGTAACCCCTCCTCCTTTCATTTACTATACAGGGAGAAAGTAAGTTTTGGGTAGTGGTTTAAGGGTACTTGCAATTAATTTCCATAATTCTCTTATCGATGTTTCCAGAAATATTAGATTTATTTTGTGAAATTTCTGTTTTATGTTTCATTAAGTTGTAGACGTTATTACGAGATCACTGAAATAAATTCAATTCGTCTCCTGTAAAAATTTTCCATCTGATAAGTGGTTTGGAAGGTTCCAAACTAGCTTGAAGCAGGTTTTTACATTTATTTTGTTTTTGTTAACCGAAAAACCGATTTTGTTTCTCCGATTAGCCAACCAGTTGTTAATTATAAAATTATAAAAGTTGGTAAAAGCAAAGAGGAATAATTGTTATAGTTAGGTCCGCAAAAACTGCAAAGCATCAGTGATATCTGCCGCATTAGTGTGCTTCATTTTGTGGTCGGCTTCGACCGATTTTAGTCGTTCGCCTATCATCAGAAGTATGGCTTGATAAACAGTGTGATAATACAGAATTGCATAGAGCAAAATCAGTTTGCACACACTGTAGGTACACTTCAAGGTTAGGTTACATTTTTTTTTTTGTTTGTAGAAACTAACAAACTTGTAAAATTCATTAAATAATAGAAAAAAATTCAAGTGGTGATCAAGTGAACCGTGGTGAAATATGGCAGATTATGCAGTTAATATTCTTTAGACACCTGCACTAAGCTGGTTACAGCTTGTTTCA
Source organism: Triatoma infestans (assembly GCA_011037195.1). Lineage (NCBI taxonomy): Eukaryota > Metazoa > Arthropoda > Insecta > Hemiptera > Reduviidae > Triatoma > Triatoma infestans. The sequence goes on along the minus strand of JAAEAF010003081.1, from coordinate 12,745 downwards.
ATTGAGGAAAATTCCTTTCAATTTGGTCCTTTCCACGAATATTCAATCAAAAATCAAGATGTTATTTTACTGGTGCACTAATTGTTAAGAAGGCTTTTCTAAAATGTTTGTACTGTACCCTATTTTAACGAAATTGAATAATACTAAACATCAACCAACTGCTCTAAGCAAATCATTGGTTGAAAAAAATGAAGGAAAGTACATCCTCTGTTATACAGATCAGTGTACAAGCCGAACAAGTTTAGCGGATGATATGGAGTACAAGACATAACAAAAAGAATTAAGTTTGTTGAATGAATTGAAAATAAGACTCTCCGAATTTAGAAAAATGATATAATGCTTTATGCAGTATTCAACCCTACCTTATGGCGCAACTGCCCTTGAAGGGCCAAAGCTTGCCAGACGGCGATTTGAATAGAGGGGCGTGTGGTAAGCACGCCGCAGTTCCCACGCCGTTTAATTCTGGCCTTCGCTACCTAGGGCGCTACTAACTGTAGCTTCCCACTTTTTATCACGATGCTGGGTCAACACCGACTTTCGAACCCTGAATTCTCGCACGAAAGGCGAGTGCGCTAGCCACTAGACCAACGCATGAGATGCATTTTTCAAACAACATCGAAATTGAATAGACGAGTATTTTTTGTCGCCATTCATTTTTACATTAAATTTATATCCTCTTTAAAATACGAAACCCTAGATTCTTTGGTTTACTTAAAATATTATCTACTTTATCAATACAAACAAAAAAATGCAGTAATATTAATATTTCATAAGTACGTATAAAAAAGTAATGTTTAGATTAAGAAAATATATTTTTGTTAAAATGCAATTATATTTCAGAAACACTATTGAAATTTAATATTTATTATGTTTTTTTAAATGTAAGACTTTATTATAAAAAAAAAAACAAAAAAAAAAACGGTTTGACATCGGTTAACCGATTTTTGTTTCAAAAAAACGATAAACCGTTTGTTTTTTAATTTTCTGGGATCTTGGCATAATTTATATAAAAAAAAAAATTACAGTACAAAGAAATAATATCTAAAAACATTTCTCAGGCTATGACTATATGTTTAGCTGGCATTTACGTTTGCACTACCAAGTAACTTCCGGTAGTTGTTGACAAGCATGACTACATCACACCTGCATCCAGTGTTCTGACTTCCTTTCTTAACTTGTACTCCCAGGTATATCTATATGGAAAAATAGATGAAATAAGTTAGAACAAATTATTCAGGGAAGGGATTAGCTCAGTGGTAGTGCGCTGGACTAGCAACGCGGAGATCACGGGTTCGAATCCAGCCGTGCTACTCTTAGATTTTCTCTTCATAGGAGCCCCTACAGCTCACTGTCCGGTGATGGACAGTGTTGTCTGTAACGGGAGAACACTGTCCGGAGGCCGGCAGTGCACTGAGAAGGCACCGGGCGCAAATGACGTCAGATGTTGAGACGCCTTAAATAAAAAAAAAAATTATTCAATTGAATGTAAATTTTGTCCAATTTCACCCATGTTCCTCCACATAGATATGTTGTCCCAGAGGGAAGTTACAATTTTTCTTCACTTGTCAAACGTGATTTCACTGAATTTCACTGAATATGAAGAGCATGAAACATTTCGTGAAGTACTGTACTTCAGTACTCCTGTTCATTCTGTTGTTAAAACATTGGATTTTTTACACTTCACTAATTATGTGACTCACCGAGGGTCCATTTTCGCAGTGGTTGATGTTAATCTGATTTTCTTTAACACATGTACATGCTATGCTGTTTCCATATTACTCAAAGTGGAAATCATAGCCTTCCTAGAAAATTTTGGTAATTAGAATTTTTATGACAGATGGATAGGAATTCTAAACATATTCTGAGCTCTAAACACCAATTTATTTCATATATCGTAATAACAATTATTTATTTATAAAAAAAGTTACTAAATGCAGAACCGTTGTAATCTATTATATATCTGTTAATGTAATCTCTCCAAATAGATGGTAATTGGCTAAATAGTCAAACATTTCTTCACACTATCAAAGGAGCTATGCGACAGTATTACAATTATTTCTATATACGTAATTACTTTTCTCACAACTTTCATTATTATATTTATTTTTAATCATCGCCGTGAATAATTAACAATAATTGCCTAAAAACGCCCTTTTAGGAATAATTACTAATTTATAAATATTTTTTACTTTCTCTTACTACTACTAAGGGGAAATATTGTAATCGTGCCAAATTTCCGATATCGAGATTTCACCGGAGATATCGTTTTGAGGTCCCCTGAGTTCAAAAAAGTGTTTTTTAGCAAATGGTCTGTGTGTGTGTGTGTGTGTGTGTGTGTGTGTGTGTGTGTGTGTGTGTGTGTGTGTGTGTGTGTGAACAGATAGCTCAAAAACGGAAAACCTTAGAAAGTTGAAACTTGATATTCCATTTAGTTGCCATGGGATACACCATGGCATCCGACTGTGGTCATCTGTTAAAATTCCTGAACCAAAAGTACCACTTTACTTGTTGGTTATTTTACTTTTTTGCGTTTTTCTCAAAAATGGCTCCGACGATTTTCTTCAAACTCGTTATATGAACTACTCATACAATGAGCTACAACTTTTATTTGAAATGTTTCTCTGAAAAAATTCATTTAAGGGCAGTTATGGGGAAGGGTGGGGTTAGATTTTCATCTAAAGTGCTATTTCAGTATTTTAAACAATTCTATCATCTAAATAATGTTAATTGGAATTGAATTTGTTGTTGAAATTCCGTGTTTCAAAAAAATCGGATAACCGGAAGTGCGTTTACACTACCACTTTATTAAATGATTTTTTCAGTTTTTCGCGATTTTCTCAGAAAAGGCTCCGAGATTTTCTTGAAACTTCGTATATAAACTAAAAATGCAAAGATCTACAACTTTTGTTTAAAACATTTCTCTGGGAAAATTCATTTAAGGGCATTGTTGGAGGAGGGGTTGGGCGGCTATGTTTTTCTCTAAAGTGCTATCACAGTTGATTATACAATTCTATCATCCAAACAAAATTAATTAGAAATAATAGTTGGCCCAAATTCCAAGTTTTAAGAAAATTAGTAAACCAGAAGTGCACTTTTACTGAACAGTTTAGACGAATTTCATTAAATTTGGCACACAAACTATAAAATTAGGTAATTATAATTTTGAGAACTGGAATAAGAGAATATTGTGTGAGTGTTTCACACCAGATTTTTTTTGCATAAAACTGAAGAGAGAATGTTCCAATTCCTTTTCAAAACCCAGATATTCCTTGTGTAGTTGATGCAACAAGTTTAAAGAAAATCGTTGAAGCCATTTTGAAAAAAATTGCTAAAAAAAGTGGAAAAAACCATTTAGTAAAGTGGTTCTTTCGGTTTGACCACTGACCTACTGTCCCATGGTGATACCTAAACGGCATATCAAGTTTGAACTTTTTACGATTCTTCGTTATTTGAGCTATGCTGTTCACATACATACATACACACACACACACACACAGAACATTTGCTATAAACCACTTTCTTGGACTCAGGAAACCTCAAAACGGATATTTCCGGTGAGAACTCCATATCGAAAATTTGGCACGATTACAATACTTCCTCTTACTAGGAGTAAGAGAAAGTAAAAAATGAAACTGAACATTGGCAAAAACAATAGCTATTAAAAAAAATTTGTCAATTGAAACTATGATAATAGTTTTAAGAAACCAGGACAAATCTGAAAGATCATTACGGCTCTTTATTACACTATTTCAGTTTTTTTTTTTATATTTAAACAAAATGAGATTATTTAATGATAAACAACTGAACAGATTGTGTCTATTACCTCATAATCTTAATGGATATCATTCTTTAGGAAAACAGGATTTCTACTTTTCTGTACCTTTCATCATGTGTCACCAGGGTAGTTTCAACAATGCCTTGAAATGAAAAATCTCCCCTTTTATCCTTGGTTAATACAAAAAGTCCATTATCGTTTCTATGTGTGTTCACCATTCTATTGTGTTTATATATATATATCTTTACCATTCTTCTTGCTTGTTTGATCTTCATTTATGTTGTTGTCAGTGGCACGCTTTTTTTCTTGAAGTCCTTCATTGATATCATGTACACTGTACGCGGCAAAGTACACGTGCACATAACACTCGATTAAATGTGAATCGTTCTTATTTTATTCATTAGGTAATAGTGGAATTTATTTAGTTATTGTTTGTTTGGTTTGGAGAGTTGTATTTTGATAAGGCTATTTTCCTTGATGGTCCCATTAACTGTATTTTGCAATTGAATCGAGTAGTAACTAATAAAGGTGTCTTTTTAGAGAAGAGATTAACTCAATTGTAGCTTGCTGGAACTGGCACATGGAGGCTCGGAGCTCGAGTTCAGACAGTTCTGCCAGTTTTCCACAAGGTAACAGACTTTACAGTTGAATGTCCGTTAAGGATTCATAACGAATGGACATTGCCGTCAGAGACCGGCTCTGAGAAGACTGTTTTCTAAGGATGAGGACCTCGTCTTTGGACCCCATAAAAAAAAAATTAAAGGCGCTTTTTGTACATAACAGGAGTTCAGGGAGCTTGTAAGGTGACATTGCATGTGCTCTGAAAATTGATTAGAAGAATTTTGTTAAATATGTATGCCATAGCATGCTTCCATTTTATTTTTTTATCCATATTCGAGTTATAAGGTAAACCAGTTACAGATGTTGACTTTCACTTATTAAAGCAGAAATCACAATGATTGTGTGGAAGAATGTTATGATAATTTGGTTTTGAGAACTTCACTTTGGTCGCTAGTCCAGGTCTAACATCCTGGAAGAACTGCTCTTCTCCAGGAAGAGCTCCGAAATGAGGTGGAAGTCAAGAAAGCATAGCGCTGGCTTACCCTCCCAGGACTAAGGCAGGTCAATACTTGTCTGGGCAGTTACGACCGGAAGAGATCTGATGGTGCATCAGTGTGAGTAAAAACAGGCTTCTCATTCTGACGGGTGCCTTTAAGGGGCACTTATAGGAGCGTCTAAAGAACCTAGACCTAGAACGCGATAGCACCACTTGCTTTGTGAGTAGATAGAGGAGACTCCAATACGCCTCCTAGTGGATTGCAACGCTATTATCTAGAAGAGGTGTGGAAGCCTGAGCATCCACTAGGTGTTAGAGGAGATATGCACCTTCCCAGAATTTGAGATTTCTCAAAGTTCTTAACTTGGATGGGATACAGTAGGGTGAGTAGTCTCATCTCGGCACAGTAGGTAGGCTATGGTATAAAAGATATAATTGAAACAAAAGAAAGGAAACGCATAAGCTGCTCATAAAACAAACTATGGCCATTCTTTTGAACTGACAAAATAGTTTTATGTACATAGTCTGAGGTACAAAGATCTGATGTATATAAGGTATACATAGATACAAAGATATCTTTTAGACCATTTCTTGGAAAATTAGCATAATTTGTGATTTTTTTAAAAATTAATATAATATAAGAATATTGGATGAAGACATTTTAGAATATGTCAACAACACTATAAACTTCTATTTATGTTTAAAAATGAAGTATAAATTGAGTTGTTTCAGATCTCTTTTTCATTCTTTTTCTATTTTGTTATTGAGGATAAACAAGCAGAGGAAAAACTCATATGTAGTAGCATATCTATTAATCTGGGCACCATTTGGATTAGGAGTGCTTGTTGTAAAGGTTTCATTCGGCCTAGAGGGGTTTTTGAAATAATCTCCCTTTCTCTCTATAACAGCCCTAAGGACTTTATTGTACTTTACTTGGTCTGCTTCGATAGTATTATAAAGGGTCTCTCTCTCTCTCTCTCTGTACTATATAGTTGGTTGGTGGGTTTGGTTCGGTTGGGTGTTTTGATTATCAGAGATTGGTTTCCGCTCCCGGGAGAATGTTAGGCCAAACCGCAATCAGAGTTTTAATATCTGGATGGAGAAGGATAATCTGGGAATGTTTGGCAGTATTCGTTCGAAATAGAGGGGTCTAAGTGGTGGAACGGGAATAAGGTTTTGGCGCATCTGGGATTTTAGCTTACTATAGCAGCAATAGCAGCGGTTATGTATTGTTGATTGTGCAAGCATCTATTGTTTCTCAAGCTTCTCTCTCTCTCCCTCACTCTCTCTCTCTCTCTCTAGTCAGTGAACGTAGGAAGTAGATGTGGAATGAGCAAAGAGGACAAAGACGTCATAGCGAGAGCAATTGATTAGGGGAGTGAAACTTGAGTTATTATTCTAGTATATGAAGCTGTTGGTGACCAACAGTGAAAATTTTTCTTTGCTCTTCTATAGTAACAGCGGGGAAGTTCCAATCATGCACATTATTTTCTGACTCAACATTTTTCCTGATATAAATAAATATATATATATAAAGGAAAAATGTTATATATGTATATAATATCTTCGTTTTATCCTGCGACTTTTTTTTTGTGTAAATATTATTAAATTCAAATAATTTAGTGAAAAAAAAAATACTAATCAACGTAAATTGCGCTGGAGTCAGCATTTGCGATGCTGCTCTGCTATATGCTTTCCACTTCTGATTAAATCGGCCAACCTTGATCCAACTTGTAGTTCCAGAATAATACGTAACTTCAAGTGCTAGTTGAAGTCAACTTAGAGTCACATGTTCAAACTTTTGTTGCGACAGCCCATGTAGGTCCAGATGACAATGACTCTAATTCTGTTCTTATTAGCGTCTCAGCGCTTCAACTATTATTTAAAAAAAATAATTTTGCCTTTAATATCTTAATGTGTGCTATTTAGAATGTTTAACGTTTACTGGAACCACTATATTAAACCATTACTTTGTATATGACTAAGCTAATAAAGATAATAGCATTGGTCAAAGTTAACTTCTTGATATGTGTCGGCTGGGTAATCCGTTGAAGAGTGGTTTTACGAAGAAGACTTTTCGCATGTGGAATGTAATTTATTGGAGTGATGTGTTGTAGCGTTGTGGTAGCTTTTAGTGGTTTGAGCGGTTTTGTAAACGGCTGTGTGTATGTTTGAGATAAAGATAGAAGTATTAAGAAATAATAAAGAAAACTCTGATAGATTGAATTAAGTATATTATCTTTAAAGATATTTAATATTTTACAATATCACAACTATTATGTTTATAAAATCAATTTTTAATCTAGAATAAATGTTAATCTCTATCACTGGCACTGAGTTTAAGAGAGCGATTCTTGAAGCAAGTTCTGGTAGAATCTGATTCTGACTGTCTTGAAGGAGTACCATCTAATTGTTCGTTCAAATCTTCCCCTGTGAGAAGAAGGGGTAGATAGTGCTAACAAAGTTCATGAACTCTTCCCGTAACTGTACTCTTCTACCTGGATTACTCTTTTTGCCAACGAGCTTGCATTTTTCTTGAAATAAAGTATATTTGAAAACATATTTCGACATCCATTACACATAGATGTTCAATACTGGTACGATTTGCTTGTTTGCTAGTTACAGTTAGTTTAAAAATTGTGTAGGTCTTGCTGCAAACTTATTGACTCACTGGTAATAGACTTCTTAGTATACACATGTAGTTCTTAGACTTTTAAAAGTTGTTTAATGGTGGACTTAGATTTTGAATCCGATCTATTTTTATACAAAACTCCTGAAAAAAGAAGGTCTGAGCTGTTGCTTAATATGACAGCTAAATCGTGCGCTCCAGATCAGTTCTGCGATATTATATCGATAGCATGATGAGTAATATATATCTATCCATCATACATTACTATCTGATCAGTTCTTTCTTTTATCCAAATTCTTATTTTTCTAATTTAATCCAAATCTTTCAAATTTATAATTATATGAAATTCTTATAATTGAGAACATTTCGGAAAGTATACGTAGAGAAGCATCAAGCAGTTTTGCTGTATAATTTATTTTAATGTATTAATTCTATCATATAATGTATTACAATATTTTTATATATTATATACATTTATTGTAGCACAAACTTGTAATTAAATGTAATATGAAGACCGCCAAGAAAATAAAAATTGCTTGTAACATAATAAATGAATATAAACATTTTTCCATATGAGTGCATCCTCATTGTGGTACTGAATATTTATGATATAACAGACATACAAAACAGAATGCAAAATATAGTGACGTCAACATGCAGTGATGTTCATTTTAAATTAGGCGCTATTTTTTTTCTTCTTTTTTTTGTAGAGGGAAAAAAATACTGTTTGAAATGTTCAAATATACCAGCCGCATTTTCATTAGTAATTTGCAAACTAAATTTGGTAATTTTGTTATTTAAATTTTACTGTATTTATACTTGCAGTGATTTTATAATGAAAATTTGAAATATTGATCAAAATAAATGATAATTTATAAAAATTAATGATAATTTTAAACCAATAAGATTTTATGTAATATTTATTAAACAATGATGTAGACTAAAAACGTTTTGGTTCTGTCATCGATTATTATATTTTGTTTGTTACTTATTACATTTTTTTGGGCGCTCAATGACGAAGCTTTATCAGTTAAAGTGTGTTAATATTGCGGGTAAATTAATGGCACAGGTCACAAGCTCACTCACTGCATTCACAAAGAATGTGAATTGCAACATTGGGCATCTACATCGTTGATGATGGGTGATTTCCTCCAATAGTAGAAGAAAACTAATTTAAACATTGTAATTACATCACAGTTTTTAATTTCTTTCACTTCTGGTAAGAGGAAGTATTGCAATCGTGTCAAAGTTTTCGAAATTGACACTTTTTTTCCGGAAATACATCGTCTTTAGGTCTCCTGGTACGCAAAAATTGTATTTAGTGAGAATGGACTGAATGTGTAGGTATATGTGTGTTTTGTGTGTGCGCAAAAAATTCCGGAAAAACGAAGAGTTGCAGGAAGCTCAAACTTCGTATTTCCATCTGCAACTGACATGAAAATTTCCGTCAAAATCTTTCAATCGGAAAACAGCTCCAACGATTTTCTTTAAACTTTATATATTCAAACAAAGTTTTGCATTCTTTAACTCTGTCTAGACAAATATCTGGATCGTATTTTTGATATAAGAATAAGATTAAAATCTGTTAATAAATATTAAGCAAATTCTCACTTATGGTTAACCGCCATTTTCAATTTAGTATTTTAACAACATCTTGAATAATCCTTAATATATTGGTGATAGAAAAACCGTAGATTGTATTAAAATGACAGTTTAGAGATAAGACTAAGGATCGCTGCCCATCTCTGAAAAAAAAAATTACATTATACAATTTATAAATTTGCAGTTAGCATTCCAACTTTAAAGAAATATTATTGTAGTCATTTACTCAATTATTGTTGAAAAACTTAAAAACCGATTCTGTAAAGTGGCACTTCCGATTAACCCCGATTTTCACCTTGACCGGTAGATTGATCAGCCATTGCTGCGGCTAGAATTTGTGGTAGGGAGACATGTCATGCCTCATTTGACGTGCAGCTTTTGGGCGATACTGTATAATAGGTTGCTGTTAATACATGCCTAAAATACCTCATGGCAATATGACCCGGTAATATTTTTATGGGGATCCATTAAGATTTAAACAAATACCACATCAATATCAAGATAATTAGTAGATTTAATAATTTGATTGGAGATTGGAAAATTGATGGGATGAGTGATATACATGACAACAAACAGATAAAATCATAGTAAATTAAAAAAAATTCAACATCTGCATGCAGAAAATAAAGTTAACGATTTATAAATTAAAAAAAAAAAGGCGAACACCCTGTTAAATTATTGGAATTGTTTCACATCCTGGCTTCTATATACCCGTTTCCTGGACAATCTCTCGTTTAATAACTTTTATATATATTATACATATATGTATATATGTGTTCGGTAGAATGACCTAAAGGGGTGTACAGTAAAAACAAGGCCTGTCACTCTTCTGTCACACATATATATATGTACAGGTCAAATGAATGAACACTTTTTAACATTCACTGTTTAATATTTAACAATAGATTTTACATTTTATACCATACATCTGTTCTGTTCAGTGTGTATTAGATTACTGTTCTCTCTGATTTTATTTTCTATTTATATACAATAACTGAGCTGGAGATTTTAGCGTTATGCACCTCTTCAAAGACACTGTCCTCGTTTGGATTAATCAAGACATTAACAAATACAGTGAATTCCATAAACAAATATTTCATGCAGTAAAGAAAACTTAAGAAAATGCACAATTTTTTTCATTAATAATTAAGAAGTAAGTGGTGTTACTGAATAAGAAATAAACTTTGTAATAGCATATTTGGAAATACGCATTTCCTATTTTGGTTGATTAATGTAACCTTAGTCTAAACACATTACACATTGAACTCTTAAATGATCGTAATCATTCCCGGGCTATTATAAGCTGCGCGTAACTTGCTTGGTTCTATCGTAAGGAACTCATAGAGCTATTTAACTATTAACTTCACCAGGAATAACTTATAGTATTAGAATAATTAACATCATTCTAAACCTATATTCTTCTCTATTGTTTTATCTAGTGGTAAAAAATTTGCTAATACTCCATCGTGTATCTAATTAGTATTCATTATTTAGTTTGTTATATTTACTTTAGGATTTTTTTATTATCTATCTATATAAAAATTCAGCATCCGTATGTTTGTGGCCGCAAAACTCGAAAAGTAATCAATGGATTTACTTGAAATTTTTACACAACGTTACATTTCTATACAAGGGTGTTTACATATACTTTTTTATTCCGAAGTTCCCACGGAAACGGGAAATTCCGAGCGTTTCGTGAGTTTGGCAGAACTAGACAGACGCAGACGCGTTACCATCGTGGTGCGCTCTCTACCGAAGTTATTCTGCACAGTATACGTCAAGAAAAGCAATCATGGCTTGAATTTCACACAAGAAATAAATATACAATGAAGCGCTAATCTTCATTGAGGATCTTTGTCTTGCAATGTGTGGCAAGTTGTTGGCACTATTGAGAGTAACAGTACCGAATAGGGATCAATGCAACATTCGAGAGAGAACGGCTCAGAAAGCAATTATACACTAGAAATGACTTACAGCTATTTGTCCAAGAAAGTACACTGAAACACCTTCAAGAACAAAAAATAGCATTTTAATACCATCATACAAGCTGTGACCAACCAATCCGGTGGATTTACTTTTTGGACGTTCCAGGTGGAACTGGAAAAACGTTCTTAATTTCCTTAATCCTGGCTAAAATCCGTTCAAATGGCCATATTGGCCACTTGCTTCTTCAGGTAATGCTGCTACATTGATGGAAGGAGGTAGAACAACGTATTCAGCTCTTAAAAAATTCTTTCTTTCACACGTTTTCTTTCTTTCCTTTCAGTTCACAGCAACGCAAAGTAGGGTATTAAATTGAATGATGTGTTTTCTTGCTGAATCTGTGTTACCTATTCATACTTCTATTTATTATATAGAAGAATGAATTATACTATAATAATTAGAATCAGACTGAGCCTCAGCTAAGCGTGGCCGGGTTTAGCTAGTTTTTATATAATTTTTTTGTCAATTAAATTTTCATTTATTCCATCAACCATCCGGCAGATGGATGTCCACCATGCCATAGATGACTTGTAGAAATAATGTTGTATTTGCTATTCTTTTATTTGTAATAAAGGTATTATTATTATTATTATTACTAACGTTAGACAGAATAGGTTTAATGGATAAGGCACAGATATCTATTTCTGCAGAAAATTCTATGTCGAAAATCTGGCACGTTTGCAGTATTTTCTTGTATACCTTTTAAAAGATATATACAGTAAATTCCCGATTATCCGCTTTACGGATTATCCGTGCATGAATTTAATTTAAAAATTCAACGCATGGATCAAGGTGTTATCTCATTAATGAAACGACATCAACGCAATGACCTTATTAAAAGCCTTTGTAATAGAGGTGATGATTTGATTAAATTTTGGAAAAAATGACAATACTGGATGCAATAAATGGTATAACTCAATCTTGGAACAAAATAAAGCCAATAACACTCGTTCGATCGTGGAGGAAAATTCTACCCAATGTAGAAAGTGATTTATTTTTGGATTCTATCGAGCCCGAGACAAGTGAAATAGTGTCTGAAATGAGTGAGCTAATGACAAATTTAAATGGCTTTGGAAATGTTGATAGAGAAAATATTGAGGAGTGGTTAGAACATGTTTCATGTGATAGAAGTTTTCTAATGATAATGACCTGGATATTATTTCCGATTTCTTTCACCCAGAAGAGCAAGAGAATGAAACTGAAAGTGGCGAAGAAGAAATTATCAATCACATTAGTCATGAATTCTGTTGAGACTTTGTTCGAGTACATCGACCAATGGGGAATTCAAGCTCTTATGTCTGTCTCATCGAACAGATATTAAAAAATCATTAAAAGATTCCTGCAAACAAACCAAAATCACAGATTTTCTTAATAATAATGAGCATTAAACATGTTAAAATAATTATATGCCTTAGAAATGTAAAATATGTTGTATTTTAGAAATAAATAATTATAGTAAGGATTATCCGTGTTTTTTCGATTATCCATGCCGCCTCTCCCCACCATTAGCCCGGATAATCGGGAGTTTACTATATATATATATTTAAATCATATCAATATTTAATAAAAAGGAATTTTCAATATTACAGTGGTAGCGTGCTGGTATGTATTTTTTTCATTATTGCTCTTTTAAAACCTTTATCATAAAAATGAAGTGTGCGCCGCGGTACATAAGTTGTTTTCATGCACCCCTGTTTAG